>JAJQOW010000230.1:0-20000 GCA_037975125.1 Latrodectus hesperus
ATTTATCTTGGTGGTCTTTATAATGCCATGGTCTCTTAGCAGCCAATAGATCTCAAAGTTGTAGCGATAACTCCAACAGCCTCCTTCATTGACTGGACCGAAAATCTTCCTAAGGACCTTTCTTTCAAAGATGGCTAGTTTGTTTTCATGATTCTCAGTTAGGGTCCAGGTTTTTGATCCATAAGTCAACACCGGTCTTATAATCCCCCTGGTGAATACGTTGACGAATTATTCGTGCTCTCATTTGTTTTCTTGCCAATGACACCATTTTTGTTCAAGATTTGTGATATCACTGTACGATACATTAAGACCTTGATAACATGAGGATAACATGTCTGTCTTTTCTGACTGTTGGCTATTAAGATCCAGTGCGGAATTCCGTATGATCGTTTGGAACCGTTAATTTCATATTCTCCAGGCTCTATGGAATTTCATCCGACGTGAGTAGAATACTACAATACGATAAACCACAATTTCGTTAGCATATAATTCGATTTCTCTATCGAAGTCAGAAATGTACTGGTAAGCATTTCTCCTTATTACACGAGGCATCACAACCTTTTTTCACCAAGGTAACAACATTCAAAAGCAAATTGCGTATTGTTTGGTTTGCTTGATTTTTTTTTTTTTTTTTTTGTCGATCACCGAACATTTTTTCCTCACGAAGGCGACTAATTAAATCGGGACCTATAGTTTAAAATTAATTCTAAACCACTAAGAGCACTCATGTTTAAGACAGGATTCCAATCCACGAGCTCTAAATTGCGTATGAGAAGCCCCTGCAGGGAAATTTCTATATCTAAATATATTTCTATATCTGTCGCTACCGCCACCTATTTTTACATATATAGGACGTTGTACCGACACCATAGAAAACTGATCACTTGAATATCTCAGCATTTTGCGCCGGGTTAATTTCATATGCGTAGTATTTCATTTCTTTTGAGTAAAAAAGAAACAGATGAAGAGTCTTCACAGCAGGAATCATCTTGGTGTAATAATTTTAATGGTCATTATCACCAAGGTTTGTTAGTGGTTTAAGAAGACAGAAACATGCAATCGGAAAGTGTATCTTAATAACCTGGAGTATAAGGCAGCTGGTGCCGCCCATCTTGTCTAGTGGTCAGTGTGCCTGACTGCCGGTAAGGAGGTCCTGGGTTCGAATCCCGGTTCGGGCATGGATGCACTTTCTCTCTCTATCTATCCTGTCTTTGTCCTTTCCTTGTATGAATGTGGTGTGAATGGTTGCCTACCCTATAAACGGGTCCCTATGGCATGTGTGTACTGAGGAAGTCGGACTCCCCACCAAAATAGGGTTCAGTTGGAAAAGTGGAGCAGCGCACACCATGTTGCCTGCCTAGCTGGCACACGACAATGAATGAGTGAATAAGGCAGCTGGTGAATAAAATATTGAGAAAATGTACTTATAAATATGGTAGCTGCTTCAAAATAAATGCATTTCTATACAATAATCCTCCGAAATCCAAGTTCTTGAAAGAAATTTAACGCAAATGTCTCGATGCATGTTTAATACTAAAACTTCACATTCCATTACTTATATATATATATATATATATATATATATATATATATATATATATATATATATATATATATATATATATATATATATATATATATATATATATATATATATATATATATATATATATATATATATATATATATATATATATATATATATATATATATATATATTAGATTCAATATATGTCTTAAATACATTGCCACAGCACAAAGAAAAATGCTTGCGAGATTTAATGTTGTATTGGAAGTGATTGCCAAATCTCACACGCTTTTTCCAACTATATTTATGAGAAGGAATCTGGAAAAATGATTGGGCTTTACATTTGCAGAAGAAGAAAAGATTTAAATTCAGATAACATTATCCAGCTCTACACGAAATGTTTTATTTTATCCAGTTTTAAATGTTTTTTTGGAGAAATGGAAAATATAATCATATCGTATTCCTTCAATATCTTTTATTCACTTTTCTCTGTTTTTCATGTCTCCCCTTTTCAAAAGTTTTTCAAACTTGTCTGATGATTATGTTGTAGTAAAAATATAAAAAAAATATTCTCATCTTTTATTCGGTTGTTTCTTTTTTTCTATTGTGTCTTCTTTTTTCAATTTACTAAAGAGTGCTTTGGGGTGGTTTTGTAATGGTAAAAGCATTCCGTAATCAATTATTGTCATAGTTCTTTTTCTTTCTAATGATTTTTAAATAATTTAACGCTTGTTATTTCTATTTAGATACATTTTGTGAATTTCGATTTTATATTTTTTAACAAATGGCGTGTTTTTTTCTTTCAAATACTTGGTAGAAGTACATCAAAATAGATTAATATTAAAAAATGATTTACGCTATTGAAATTTTACAGAAGTTCATTTAGTATTATACATAATATGATTTACATAAGAAATACTCTGTTTTACCATGAATATTGTAAAACGTTAAACATTTTTTACAGTAAATATTATACAAATATATTATATATACATATTAGTTTATCTTCTAAAAAATTATAATATTCGGCTGTTCGTAATCAACAAAATAATGTATTCGTACTGCAAAAAGAACAAAAGTAGAACATGTGAAATAAATCCTTTAAAATATTGCATTTCTACAGTAAGAATTAAGTTAATTACTGTACGTTATATCAGGGTTCAATTTTCGTGGGTTGGAATGATTCCTCGAGTGGGAAATGCTTATGTTGCTTCTGAGCTTACTTTAAACTGCAGATTTCCGGTTCGATTAGCTACCGAGTGATAAAAAAACTGTTAAGGAACAAAAAAGCCAAATCAAACTTATGTTGTAAATAACAAAAAGGTATTAATGAAGTATACAATATCATCAACACGTTAACGTAGTTGATGGTATAATAATAATAGACGGCTTGAAGCAGGCTACAGTTTAGAATGCCGCCCAAATTGTCTGGTGGTCAGCGTTCCTGACTGCGGATAAGGAGGTCCTGGGTTCGAATCCCGGTTCGAGCATGGATGTACTTTCTCTCTCTATCTATCCTATCTTTCCTTGTATGAATGAGGTGTGAATGGTTGCCTACCCTATAAACGGGTCCCTATGGCAAGTGTGTAGAGCAAAGTCGTACTTTCACCTTCATGGTGCTCTGATTAAAACGAAAGACGCTCCCAATTGACTTAAATTCGCATTGCCAAGGCATAGCGAGCTTGGCTTGTCCAAGTGTCATTAGTAACAACAACAACAATTTAGAACAAATATTCATTGTTCTGATTTCTTTTCTTTATTCAACTGGAATGTAAATTTGGTACTTCATAGTAGATAAATCTAATATGAAAACTATTGTAAGCCAAACAAAGAAACGTATTCAAAAGCACTTGCTTTTCTTTTAGAAAGGAAAAAAAGCAGCCTTTCTATACTCTCGGAGCATGCATCATAGTCATGCAGTGCACTTCGGAATAGAAGGATCTATTCAGGTTTGGTCATAACTATTGTTGGACAACGGGAGATATTTTTGCCTTCTGCAAAGACATGGGTCGAGAACCTCCTCGGGATTTTCCCAGGTTCCCTTTATTGCGACGATTGCCCACTTCATGTATTTCAAGGGAGGAAACCCTTAAAGCTCCTAATTACTCCTCTCCAGTTGATTACAAAGTAGCGCAACATCCATGTCCCTATTCTCAACAATGGTCGGAATCGAACTCATGACTTCCACTTCTAAGAGCACAATTCTTTACTGAATTAAAGAGTGTCCCTTGTTGTAAAGTATTTAAACATGTATGGCTCATTGCACCGAACTGGAAGCTGAATTTTAAATGATTTATCATTCAGTTTAAGATTCAACAGGTCAGTTCCAACATTGAGAGGGGAATGCTTGAAATGGTCACAAGTTCCATTTTATGCAATAGATCTATATTCAATTAAACGTCGTGTGCAAAAAGTGAGTGTCGACATACGTAAATGTGGTAAAGCTTTGCAGAAATTATTCATACCGATATGCATTCAGAAATCGAATACGTAATATCCACGTCATTGGTGGAAGGAATCGAACTTAAGATGTTCCATTTCGAGGAGCGTTATCACATCATTGTGTCACGGTGAGTCCATGTTGCATGTTTAGAAACGGTCAAGGTCAAGCCTGGACTTGATGTGACCTAGTGATGAAGCAGTGGTCTTCAAAGCAAACAGTTTCAGGTTTGATGCCAGTTATTGTAGAATAACAAGGTTTTAGATATTGCGTTTCTGTTTTCTGTTTATATTTCTATTGGATGGATACTTGGGAGTTTCGGGGTTTCCTCCCTTGTGACACGTGAATATGGCCCATTATAAATGAAAAACCCTTCCGGAAGCCAAATTTGCAATAGATATTTAAATAAGGTTTATAAAAAGTTTCCATCTGTCAGGCTGCCCTCCAAGCAGTGTCTGTTGTTGTTGTTACTATTGGATGGATTCTCGGGAGTTTCGGGGTTTCCTCCCTTGTGACACGTGAATATGGCCCATTATAAGTGAAAAACCCTTCCGGAAGCCAAATTTGCAATAGATATTTAAATAAGGTTTATAAAAAGTTTCCATCTGTCAAGCTGCATTCCAAGCAGTGTCTGTTGTTGTTGTTACTATTGGATGGATTCTTGGTAGTTTCGGGGTTTCTTCCCTTGTGACACGTGAATATGGCCCATTATAAATGAAAAACTCATTCCGGAAGCCAAATTTGCAATAGATATTTAAATAAAGCTTATAAAAAGTTTCCATCTGTCAGGCTGCCCTCCAAGCAGTGTCTCTTGTTGTTGTTACTATTGGATAGATTCTTGGGAGTTTCGGGGTTTCCTCCCTTGTGACACGTGAATATGGCCCATTATAAATGAAAAACTCCTTCCGGAAGCCAAATTTGCAATAGATATTTAAATAAGGCTTATAAAAAGTTTCCATCTGTCAGGCTGCCCTCCAAGCAGTGTCTGTTGTTGTTGTTACTAATGACACTTGGACAAGCCGAGCCTGCTCTGCCTTGGCTATGCGAATTTAAGATCTGTAGAAGAAGACGTCTGGCTTTTTGTACAATCGGTGGATCTCTCTGCTGTATCTTCTGCGCCAGACACCGTTTCTTTTGCACCTCCAAGGACACTCAAGATCCCGCTCTCAAACAGGCTCGACAACCCCTCCTCTTTTGCTGTCAATGTCCAGGTCTCCGAAGCATAGGTCAAAATAGAACGGATAAGCTTCTTATAGATCAGTAACTTTGTTTTTTGTGATAAAAAAGTAGTTTTCAATAAATATCTTCGGCCAAAAAAGGCTTTGTTAGCTGCAGCTAAAATATATAGGATAGAGAAGAGATATATTTGTTCTTTTAATTCTCTCGATTGTATTTGAATTTAAAAAATGCAAACTAATAGTACTTCATTATCGTTCAAAAGATTTTCATTGTTTAGTATTGGGTTGTTGTTTTTTCCCCAATGGTGGGCACACACTTGGGTGACTAACCCTATGCCACAACAAGGCCAGAAACTGCTACTCATTTGTCATTACCCAGCGGGCATCTGTGAACCAAGTCACAGAGGCGAGTAGCGTTACCTGCGCCATACCACCACAAACCCGTTTATTGGGCGGGTCACATTTATACAACATCACAGAAGAAAAGACAGAGAGAACAAAGAAGGAAAGAAACATTCATGCCTGAACCGGGATCCGAACCCGGGACCCACAGCTCAGGAGTCAGGAACGCTAACCACTCAGTCATCGGTCGGCAGTATTGGGTTGTTCGGAAAGTAATTTCGTTTTTCCCTACTGGATCAATTTTTGTTAGTAAAAACCAACCATTTTGAGAGTGTGGAATCATGTTACTACCAGAAAGAGTGCAAAAGTAATTACACTAGGGATATGACAATATACAATTCAATTAAATATTCATTCGTTATAATCTTTTCATTTTTATAAAAAAACGAAATAACTTTCCGAACAACCTCTAATACATTTGCACATAAAATAAAGATATTCTGTTACTATACGTATATTTCTCATGGTCCTATAACTCCTTTTCAAAGTTTTCAAGCAAAGAATTTTATCCGAGGATTATTTTATGTGATAAAATAAAGATTTTTGCCCCCTTCACTTTTACCTGTATTTTCTTTACGTCATACTATTCTTCATGTGTTTTCTAAAAATGATAAGGACATCTAAGTAATTGAAAATAACAGGTTTCATTTTTATTTTGGTAAAAGATTTTTTTTAGTTTTTGTGCATTCAATGGTGAGTCACGTTTTTCCACCCTAATATCTTCAAATAGATCTCATAGTAAATTTATATGTTAACTTAATTTGTCTCGATTAAATATTAGTTTTTCTTTTTTTTTCCTGCTTATTGTATTTTTCTTTTCGTTAATGAAATACTGAAAACGACTTCAGAATTAGCTGCTTTTAAAATTTACTGTTCGAGTCTGATTTTTATTTTTAATGATTTCACTATCGAAAGGTCTCTAGAGTTTAGAATCTAGTCACTAGAAATTCTAGAGACTAGAGTCTAGCCTCTAAAATTTTCTTCCTATGGTGAAAAAAAACTGCGGGGAAAATCTACCTAAAAATATTCTAGGGCCACTCGGCAAATCATGATGAAGAAATTGCTGAGATTCCAGAAAACTTAAGTTAGAAATATGTAAAAAATCTGAGCAATGAAAATATTGATAAAAAAGGTTTAAGAAACTAAAATAGAATAAATTCTCCAGTTAAAAATCGTTGTAAGTAATACAAATCTTTCAAAGAAACTGATAGAGCATTCATGAAAATATCCGAAGGAATCACAAAGGAGGTAGGAAGTTATAGAATTATAATATATAGAGTGAGTTAAAAAGAGTGTGAGAGAATTTTTTTTATATGTTTATATAATATGAACAAATTGATACGGGTTATACCAAGCTGAAAAAATCGATGAAAAATCAGATCACCATGATAAACGAATTTGATTAAAAGATTAGAAAAGGGATGTAATATTTATAATAATGATAATCAACAATTACATAAAAAAACTCATAGTAAAAAATTCTTGAATGAAAACTAAATATAAATGTTTATCTCCTTTAAGAATTTTTTGGAAATCAAGAAAGACAGAAAAAATAATTTACTCAAAACATACTACTTCATGTTACATTTCCGTCTTTTTCCTATTCGATTCATAAATATCACCAATTTTGATTTTAGAATAATTTTGTTGTTGTTGTCGTGTGCCAGCAAGGCTGGCAATATGGGGTGCGCAGCTCCACTTTTTCAACTGAACCATATTTGGTGTGGAGTCCGACTTCCTCAGCACACACATGCCATAGGTACCCGTTTATAGGGTAGACACCATTCACACCTCATTCATACAAGGAAAGGACAAAGACAGGATAGATAGAGAGAGAAAGTACATCCATGCCCGAACCGGTATTCGAACCCAGGACCTCCTTATCCGCAGTCAGGCACACTGACCACTAGACCTAATTATTATTTTAAGTGGCAAGTAAATATTTGCGGAAGAAAGTTTCTTATGAAGTATTTGAATTTGAAACATAACGGAAAAAGGAGAATATAATTTAAATTTTTCCAAGTCACCTTATAAATTACGCTAACTTACACAGTTTATTTGTAGTATTTGTTTGAACTTGTAAAACTATACCTAAACAATGTGATTTAATTAAAAACATTTTAAGTATTTTTACCTACAATAAGTTGTTTCTCAAAGGAATCAGTGTTTTTGAGATTGTAACACACTTGTTGACTCCATTTTAGATTTCGACGAAAATATCGAAATATATATATATATATCTTTTTTTAAATTTTTTTTTGCGCATAATCGTAGCTCTAAAACATAATTAGAGTAAAGAAATGGCTTTCAGTGACGAAGAACTTTTGGCAGTTTCTGAAGATAAGACTTTCTCAACAAAAATGTATAAGGAAGAAAGCAAATTTTATTATATGAACAAAAATTCAATATTGTTTTTTTCTGTGAAATTTTTTTTTTCTACAAATGAATTTGAATTCTTAATTTTCCATGATAAAATTTAAGTAATATTTAAGAAATAAAATACTTTATAAAAAGATATATTTATTAATAAAAAGTAATATGATATTGATTGACTGATTAATCATGAATACTATTTCGATTTCATGAACTTCATTATGGTTCAAGAAAATAAAAATTAATAAGGGTCATTAAACTTCATAAAATGCACTATTTGCTCACCGTTTTTATAGATTGTCTCGCACAAGAAAGAAACTAAAATGTAAAAAGAGGCTAAAGAAGGAAGGAAGAAAATTAAAGAGCGCTGTGGTAACCTATTGGTTAGGGTACATGCCTTCCGTGCGGAAGAGTTGGTTTCGATTTCCAATGCTGCCCAAGATTCATAGAGTAGGGTAATATATATGCTTGTTAAATCTGTGAAATCGAAAGTCCTGTGGTCTGTCACTGAGGAATTAACAAGGGTGTAAGGAAATCTGAAGAAAATTTCCTTCCCCTCCAGATCTATGTCAAAATTAAAAAGTGCTTTGGTGGCGCCATCTATCGGAGGAGTTTTAGATTAAATACGTACTTTCACTTTCGTGGTGCTCTTTTTAAGCAAAATTCGCACCCATAATGATTTAAATTCGCGGTATAGCGAGCTTGGCTAGTCCGAGTGTCATAAGTAACAACAACTAAAAATTAAAAAGAAGCCAAAAATCGCTAAAACTGTGATCTTTTTCGAGTTCTCAATCCAAGGGGAGTTTATCAAGCAATTAATTCTCCATTACTGAAATTTTTGCCTAGAATTAATTTTTAAAATTTTTCTTGGATTATTTCTCAATATTCTACTTGTTCCCAAACAATTTAAAATTGCAAATTCGAAACATGAAACAGCATCTTAATAAACATCAAAAGGCTCATAAAAATTTTTAAATGGAATTAATATTAAGAATTCCTCGGTATAATTAAAACGTACTTTTCTACATTAAATGTGTATTATATATGCTGCACGTATAATAAATTCAAATTTGAAATAAAATATAATTTTTCCATGCTTCCAATAACTGATAGCCCAGTAAATGGAATCAAATAATTCCAAAAGTTTGGAATGGATATCAAAAATAACTAACTATACTCATTTTTAAGCTACTTTAGTAGTTTGTACGCTATCTTTCTACAAAACGAATATTAATACCATCAAAAAAAGAACAAATGAAACGCATGGAGTAGTAATAATCTTATTTCCTACAGACAAATAATCTTATTTCCTACTGTGAAATTTATTACAGATCTTATTTTAGAAACACCTTCTAACTCCGTCAATAAAAAGACATTATTTTGAAGAATAAGTTCAAACTAGAAAGAACACTGGGCACAGGTGCCGTATAATTCATGCGCCAAATTCTGAGATTGGCGATTTTTTGGCGTATTTTTTTATTTATCTGGCAACCTTGTTTTTGTTACATCAAACATATGGAGACCTATAAGAATTATGCAGAAAATTCTATTTTGGTAACCCAAGTATTTACGTCATCGCGCACGTCACGATACGTCAACTTGGCAACATTTCTTCATCGCCAAAAAAATTCAGAATTTGGAATCTTGGATTATACGGCATCTGTGCCGAACACTGTTTTAAAGAAACTATATAAACAAGATTTAAACACAATAGGATTATAAGTTTATATTATTTGATAAGGTTAGCACTCTTCAAAGTGTCACGTGCTACAAAATAAGATGTATTTTTCCAGATGTGCATACCAGTTGTCAACTTTTTTATCTAAACCGAATACGACAAATTCTTTTCTTGTTGATTGTTTCTTACCCGAAAACTGTCTCAAAAAGCCCATTATCTCCGATTCACGTCATTTTTTTTTCGTGAAAAAATTCTTTTATTGGATTTTTTTATACCAAATTCTTTTTGGAAGTGTTTGTTGCATTGAATTTTTTGGGAAACATTTTACTTGTATTTTCGTTTCATCTCTTGAAAACTGACTTGCCAACCTAAATACTTTTCGCATAAAAACTGAACTAATAAAAATCTTAAAAATAATATCACACAGAAATGGTAAATTGAATTATTAATACTATAATCTTTATTCCAAAAGTTTGATTCTCATCTCACCAAGTGGGTTTGTAGTGATTCAAACTTCACCTCAAACCTCAATTTATAAATAAATTAAGTATGGTGCATAAATACTAGCTATTACGAAGGTAGGTGGTTGGCCTACTTTCGTAACGACTCGTATTTTTACTGTCGACAGACAAATTTTTCAAACCAAATGATACACTAATTTGTAAACACATTCTCACTTTATTCAATGGCAAAGCAAAAGTGGAAAAATAATTTTATTGGTTTTTAGTATTATAAAAAACTTAAACTTTTAAAATGCAAAATATCAACAGTGATTACAGCCATTATATATTTCCAATCTTCAGCATTAGTTAAATTGGCACAGGTGCCGTTTAATCCATGATTCCAATTTCTGAATTTTTTTGGCGATGAAGAAATTTTGCCAAGATGACGTATCCTGACGTGCGCGGTGACGAATAGTACTAGGGTTACCAAAATAGAATTTTCTGCATAATTCTTATCGGTCTCCATATGTATGACGTAACAAAAAAGGTTGCCCGATACATATGAAAATCTGCCAAAAAAATCACCAATATCAGAATTTGGCGCATGGATTATACGGCACCTGTGCCGTTAAATTTAAGATATGATTATGCTTCCCAAATAATATGACAACGTATATGTTTATTACGTATATAATTCAGTGTTCTTCACTCTAAAACCCACTTTTCAAAGTCAAAACTTCTGGGCACAATTTCTTCACATATGAAAACATTTCTACTTTTTGCAAGGTCATTCGTAGTGGTTACTTGAAAATTTTATGGTTTTATTTCTTTCTTGACGATATATGAAAAATAGAGCACATTATCTGTTAAAAGACCTTTTGAAAAACAAATGCATAATGAATGTTAAAAGAGACTCACCACAGCTTTTAACCGTTGTATTAGCAATTGGGTCAAATATTCAAACTATAGGCTTGTAGTTGTATCGGCGTCTAAAATAAAAACTGCGTGCTTTGAACTGTATATTTTCAAATAGTGAAGTGAATGCTTGAAGTATTGAAATAATTGCTAGATCTTAACAGTATTGGCAGTATGTAAATGAGTTCACTGGTTATGAAAACTCGGTTAGACTATACTTGAGGGTGCCCCTTGAATTCTCGCCAAGTTTATCGCCAAGCTGGGAGATGTTGTTCTATTTATGGTAACCCTAAACGTTATTCTGAAATCCATTCACGATTCTGGTCGGTTCTCTTCTCAGGATAAATTTAAGCAACATCTGTAGGTGCTATTAGAGAATTCTGTGTCTCACTTTATTTTGCTGGAATAATCTCAAAGTGAGGTTATTCCAGCAAAATAAAGTGAGTACATTTTTTTCTTTTTTTATGTGCTTACTGCATTATTTTTGAAATTTCTTTGTGTTTTGGCCGCCATTACTGTTTGCACAGCGTTCCGCTCGAACAGGATTGGGGCCAAACAAAAATTGCCAATTTCGCCAAGGGGCACCCTCAAATATATTTTTACCGAAAACTCCATTGAAACGGTGCAAAGAGTGGGGGTAAAACAGCTATTAAGTATCCATAAGCGTTGTTAAATATATTTTTATCATACAGCCCACTTTATTCATTCACCAGTGCACTTTCCATCTTTGTCTCGACTTTCTACTGACCGCTTGAAGTGTATGATCTTTGAAGACGGTGAAAGAAAATACCCGTCATGCCCCAAGTGCGACAATGCTCCGTTTTGTCCGCAACACATCTTGAAGTGCTTGGGGTTTTCTCGTGAAGAGGCTGCGTAAAGTCCACATCTGCTTTTGGACTTTTTGGCTGTCTATGATCTCATGGATCTGGTCTAGTTCCACTAGACCAGATGGGGATTAGTCCAACCACCACCAGAATATAGATATATTAAAATGATGTTACTCCACGTGAATTGTAAGTGTGAATGACTAAGGCATTTCACAATAAATATGCATTGTCGGGGCGGAGAGGCTTGCGTCCACCAATGACCGGAGGGCTATGCCGGCGGTAGGGGCTCCCATGCCGGACAGGCCGAAGGGTAGGTGCCTGACGCAAAAGAACATCAACCCTATCCAAGACAGACTTCTAACTTTATGGTGCTTGGATCACCGGATCAACATAAGCTGCATCTCACCATCTCCTCATGACTTCGTTGACCCTTAGGGTCAACTGTCTGATGGACCTTGTTTGACTTCCTCAGACTCTAGTGGAACTAGACCAGATGGGGTTTAGTCCCACCACCACCACTTTCCATATTGATAAGAAGGAAGAAAATAGTTCAAGAAATAGAACTAGTTATAGAAATAGAACTCAAGGAAGAAAATAGTTCAAGAATTTAGAAATATATTACATCTCACTTACTGTGTATATTTACAATAAAGATTATCCAGAGAGCAGCAACATTCCAGCTTCTTTAATTGGTTTAAATAAAATTATAAATGTCTGTCTCTGAATTTGATTCAACTTAATGCAGAATACACTATACAGGGACGACGAAATGCAGGATATCTTTCTCACATGACAATATTATGTAATTATCGGCACAGGTGCCGTATAATCCATGATTATAACTTCTGAATTTATTTTTGTGGATATGAAGAAATGTTGCCAAGATGACGTAAACCAAGGGAGCTTATTGCACAAGCAGCTATGTTCTGCTCTGCTCAGGACAAATCATATAAATTACTAAATCAAACTAACATTCAGTCATCAATGATGCACGTATAATGTTTAGTAAAATATATCTTTCACACATATAGAGTGTCGCATTGCTTAATTAACCAGGAAATAAGGATAGCATGAGATTCCTTGTTGAATGTTCGTTTCAAATTAATTTCCTAATTTTCACAATTAATCTGTGGCTATCATTGCACTTAAGACTTGAGATTCCTCGCTATAAAGAATACCTGTCTTCTGCTATCTTCATGCATTCTAAATGAACGCCAAGGAAGTCTTTTACAGAGGTGTCAAATATTCAAAATGATGTAAAATGCAGGATATCTTTCTCACATGACATCATCATGTAATTATCGGCACAGGTGCCGCATAATCCATGATTCCGAATTCTGAATTTTTTGGTGATAAAGAAATGTTGCCAAGATGACGTATCGTGACGTGCGCAATGACCTATATTGCAATTATTCAGAAAATTCAAAATAGAATTTTCGGCATAGTTCTTATAGGTCTCCATATTGTTACAAATTTATAAATAATGATTACATTTATCTTAAAATATCTCAGACAGATCGGAAATTCTCACATTTTGGGCAAAAATTGCGGTATTTAGACGTGTTGTAGTTTAAAAGCGGATTTCCTAATGATTAGGCGACTTGGCGATAAATTGATACTTCTGGAAACATCCATCACCTAAGCTCTAGGACCAATATTTTTTGAGATAGCCTAGAAGCTTTCAGAACCTTGGCGAAATTGGTAGATTTCTCCGCCAAGTCAGGTATAAATACCGCAGCCCGACATGGAAGAGGCAGTTTTGTGAAGAGGATTAGTTGTGACTGCTAGTTGTTCTCTGTCTGAGGTATTTGAGACCTGTGATTGGAAGCTTTTTCTTATTGTATCTGACGAATTGTAGCTGTAGAATTGTGATTGTTACAGCGGGAATCTCGTATATCTAGTGAAGATTTTACGAATAAAAGTCTTGTGTTCATTAAGTGGTTGCTTTATTCAACTCTCAATCGACACAAACCCATGAAGCTCTGTACAATATGTATGACGTAATAAAAACAAAGTTTCCAGATACATAAGAAAATCCACCAAAAAAAAACAATCTCAGAATTTGGCATCATTGATTATACGGCACCTGTGCCTAATTATCTCCTAATATCTACACTGCTGCACCTTTGGAAATAAGGATATGTCGAATCAATCATTACTAAATGTTTCACGGTCGCTGATTATGGGATTTCTCTGATTTAATTATGAGCGCGTGTAAAAGTCTGCTTAGAAATATTTCTTGGTGAATTTTAGTTTTTCTCTTAAAAGCTTGTAATGCTTAGGCAACGCCATATCGAAAAGTTCTGTTGTAACGTAATGAATTTAATCAAGCGCTTATGCTACTTAAGTTTTTATTTTTTGTTTCGTATTCAATAGAAGAAGCTGAATAGTATTTAGCCTTGGCTATCTTGCCAATTTAATTTTGTACCTTTTTTGTTTTGCAATTTCAATTTTGAAATGTATACTTTTTTCTTAGAGAATTTTTTTCTTGTGATTCTTATTAATATTTGTGATTGTGTAAAAATAAATCATTGAATAAACACATAACTAAATACACACATGTGATATTTTATTTAACTTTCATTTTTTTTTATTTTATAGCTGACAACTTCAGGCCCTATCTCTCTTCGTTCCAAAGCAATGACAGCACGGATTACATCAATGCTGTGTTTGTTGACGTAAGTTAATTTAAATTCTTAATAAATTAATCATATTTGCTTCACATTCAAATGTGCATAACCTTAAATACTAACAATAGTTGCAAAGAATTCTATATTTGCGATCTCATTTTTACCTTTTATTAATATTTAATCGTGACTGTATTTAATAATGATGCATTTAGTTGTATTGAAAATAATATTACAGATTCGCTTCAAGACTTTTATTTCAGTATTTTACATTGCAATAATTTCGCAAAAAACCAATCTTTATTTATAAAATATAAGCAATATAACTTTAGATCATAGGTTCCCAAAGTGGTCCAGGTGGACCCCCAGAGGTCCATAGGAGACCACACGGGGTTCCACATAGAGGTGAAAAGAAAATAGGGGTTCACAAGTTGTAAGTGGGGGTCTACGAAAAATTTTCTGGTTTTCATAATAAAGAACAAGCATTTTGGCTTGGATTTATCTGTCAACGTACGCAGATAGCATCACTCGTTAGGTAGGTACTCCAAAAAATTTGAGACTCAGTTCAAACACAGAATTGAACATAACAATATATAATCGTACAAATGTACACCACATGTCGGGACTTGCAAAGTGCCGCCCGTGTGCCCACTCGTCCGGGATGATTGCTTAGACCTGCAAAGGGATGAAATGCGACTTGCGCTGTGCGTGCAATCTATATTAGTATAAATACGAATGCCAAGAACAAAACGTTACTCATTTGTTTCAGGGATTTTAAACGTAAAAGTGTGACTGTGAGTGAAGCGATGTCAGTGTTTGCAGTGCCGGAAAAATAAGTATCTGCCTATTTGTTATACATATTTTTATTGTATACTGTAATTTATCAATCATATTATATTTGTTTTACTACTTGAGTTGAGTGCAGTAGGTAGTTATGTAGTAAAAATTATATATAAATACTAGAAACTATTCTAAACTTCTATAAAAAAGAACAAAAAGCCAGGGAAAATTAAATTTTAGGTACCTAGGTACTTTTTTGTTTAAGTCGTTTTTGCTAGTACCTAGGTACCTTTTGTTAGTAGCAGGGGGTCTACCGAAAATAGTACAACTTTGATAGTTGTCCACGAGAAAAAAAGTTTGCGAACCTATGCTTTAGATTCTAAACTTGCAAATATTTCAACGATTGAATACTGACATATAAAAAGAAAGTAACGATATTGAGTGAAAAATTGTAAGAAACAAATCCATTGCTTTGTCATCTCCTAAAATGCATTTATGTCCAAAGATTAGCACACATTGCAATCTTTTCAGATGTAAATAATATGGAAGTGAATGGTGCTCTGTTGGATGTGTTTTTCTTTCATATTCCGCACATTTTCTATGAGGTTAAGATCCGAGCTCTGTTATGGCAGGAAAAGTGCGTCAGACTGATGTTTGGCAAACAAATTGTTAATATTTCTAGTAAAAATGGAAATTGTTAAAAAATTTAAAGTAAAAATGCAAAATTGCATACTGCATTTTGATTTACCTGTATATCTAGATATCTCCTGACTGTGTTTCTACTCGAGTAACACCACGGCACACCAGCAGAAAATGCCTTATACTTCCACCAGACATTGCAAAAGGACAAAATTCATGGTTTCATGGTTTTCTTGCCAAATTTTATGTCTGCCTGTATAAAATATAGTGTATCATAATTCATCCGATCATTGTTCCCCATCCCTAGATGTCCTTTCCGATAACAATTCAAGTAAGTTTTTACATTTTGGTTAAAAATGAGTTATTTTCTCACAGGCACTCGACTATGCATTTCCGACATTTGCGCATTGTTCGAAGAGACTTGGTTGACGTTTTTTGTTGTTTGAAGCACTATAGAGTCCCTGCTGTATCGTACAATTCAACACGCTCATCATGTCCTTGGAAAACTAGGCTCGAGCCGCAATTACCTGTTCTAGATAAGCAGTTTGGGCTCTAACTTTTGAAAACATTTAATATGGCAACTTTAGAGAAAGCGATGAGGCTTGCTGTCTTAGAAATCGAGGGCTCTATTAAAAGGGCTTCAGCAATTACCCCTTTTTCAAATAGTGAAAGACATGTTGTCTTTCCTATTTTACTTCATTCCTCGTGAAATGTGTACTTTTACACCTTATTTATTTTAACATTTTAACGACGTGTAACCCTCGTCTTAAACACGTATGTAACCACGTAATCCAAAAAAAACACTTCCATATTTCCTTCCTAGCAAGCAATAAAAATGAAAATCTCAAAGGTTTCCGATTCATTATTCAGTGTATATATATATTAGGGTGAGTCAAATGAAAGTGAGCCAATGCGAATATATGACAAACAGAGTACTTTATTTAAAAGTAGTTTCCATGAACATTGAGACATTTATCCCATTGACAAATGAGCCGCGTGATACCCGTCTCATAAAATTCCTTGGGCTGTCGATTCAAAAAGTCTGTAACCGACTCCTTCACGGCGGCGTCCGACACGAATCTGGTATCCTTCAGATGTTTTTTCAGTTTCCCGAAAATGTGAAAGTCGCATGGCGACAAATCTGGACTGTATGGAGGATGTTGCAGAGTGTCCCACTTGAACTTTGCCAGTTGTGTCTTAACCACATCAGCGATGTGGGGACGAGCATTGTCGTGTAGCAAGATCACACCATTCGTCAATCTTCCAGGTCGTTTGTTCTTGATTGCGACACGCAGCCGATCCAGCGTTGCACAATATCGCGAACTATTGATAGTCTCTCCACGTTTAGCAAATTCAATCAGTAATGGCCCCTGATGATCGAAAAAAGTCAATAGCACCTTTCCCGAGGAAATGACAGCCTTTGCTTTCTTCGGGGGTGGTGAATTCAAATGTTTCCACTGTAAGCTTTGCCGGCGTGTTTCAGGTTCGTAGTGGTGGCACCATGATTCGTCTCCGGTCACAATTGCAGACAAGAAGTCGTCACCCTCATTGTGATACCGGATGAGATGAGTCAAAGCAGCGCCGAACCTCTCCGTCTTCTGGCGGTCGTTCAAAATCTTGGGCATCCATTGAGCACACAAAAGCCGATAACCGAGATGATCATGAATTATGGTGTGAACCGAACCGTGACTGATTTTCACACACTCTGCCAGTTCATCGATGCTTATCCTCCGTTCTTGTCTAACCAGCTCATCAACCTGTGCAATTGTGTCGGGGATGATTGCAAGGTGGCTTTGGCCCGGTCTTGGATCGTCTTTGCAACTTTCACGTCCTTCTCTGAACCGTTTGCTCCAACGTTTCACAGTGGCCAATGCGATGCAATGTTCACCGTACACAGCAGTCATACGGCGACTAATTTCATGTTGGGAAACACCTTCAGCTGTCAAAAACCTGACCACACCACGCTGTTCCTCTTTTGGAGCGTCCATTATGTCACATTACCGTCTTCAACCCAGTGTAAGAGCGCCTTAAAGAACTTTAACCTCACACTTTCGCGCCACTTTCGTAAATGAAGGCTGTCTTTGTGCTACGCGCATGCGCCGCAGATGATGGACCGAACCATTCTTGCTGAGGAGGGGTTGGCTCACTTTCATTTGACTCGCCCTTATATATTAGTCGTTATTTTTCATAAATTTTTTTTGATAAACTATCTTGATAATGTAAAATATTAAACTGCTGCTTCTTATATAGGGTTATCTCCGCTCAAAAGAGTTCATCGTGACGGAATGGCCCATGCAACATACAGTACCAGATTTCTGGTCTCTGGTATACGACCACGACTGCAATTCTATAGTCGTCCTGTGCGACCACCCGCCTTCCAATGTAAGTTATTCAACATCGTTTCTCTAGGTCATTGCATTTGATGTCATTCTTTGGTGTCTCTTTCTAAACGTCATTTTCTCTCAGAACTACCCCCAGTTCTACCCTACCGAAAAGGAGAAGGTGAAGAAGTTTGGCCCAGTATTCACCATTGAGACCGTTTCCTATAGCTCCCTTCCCAACATCAAGTCCTGGATCTTCAGGATACTGAAAAAGGTGAGTTGAGTGGTTTCACTCCTTGATATTTGAATGTTTTCATCAAAGGCAAGAATATTTATTCCGTTGATTTACAATTTACTTTAAATTGAAGCATTTTAATTACTTACATTCCTTTGTGAATTGGGGAAAAATATTAACGGTTGCTTTGCGAGTGTTTCTGCTACAGAATATGCATTCTTTATTTAGCAGTCAAAATTGCTTATTTACCAGAATCAAAAATATGCTAATGAAAATTATTAGAATCATTCAGCACTTAGATTAGACTGTTTATTCATAGAAATTTCTAGGTTAAGCTCACATTTTCGAGATGCTGGCATGAAAGTTACTGAAATTTATATCAAATCTAATGTAGCGTTATGTATCACACAATTTCAATCTCATACATATAGGTAACAGAATTAACCAGACCGACCCACCCGAAGGTATACGGTGATAGCAATAACTGATCGATGGAGAAATCCACCCAGGACGAGGTGGCCATGTGCTATCGAGTAGCCATAGGCACCCCACTCCCAATCCAATACTACAACGATGGTGTAAAGCCAGGTGCCAAAGTCCATGACTTCCAGGGGACCGCCACGCATTACCCGTAGTTCGGCGACCACCAGCCAGGGTCTACTAAGACCCAGTCCCCAACGAAAGATTTAAAATCAAAGGGCATCTTGCCTTTAATAAACAAAATAAAACACAACTTGTATATAAAATAATGTTACAACTTGTAAGCAATAAAATATAGCACATAATTATTTGACTTTAAATTAAATTGTTGAAATAATATATTTACAATAATTTATAGTAGTTTACAATTGATTAATATTATAGTTTACATAATATATTAGATATTACAATAAGTTAAAAGGTGTTGTTGTAATCTAACTTTAATTATTTCTTTGATTCCCTCTTTAAAACCCGGATAACACAAGAGTTCTTTTATGGTCTTGTCTCTGTAGTTATGTGGAAACTGTTTCTTTCGGACGTTAACGAATTCATTACATTCATATACCATATGTTCAACTGTTTCAAAACACTGTCAATAGGACATAACGGATTCTTGTTATGGAATCTATTCTGGTATTCATACATATAGGTAAATAATCTATATACGAAGACAAAAATGAGTTTATCAAACTTATCACAAATACCACAAAAAAGTATTTTCTATAAAACCATCTTCATTGCAACATACATAATAATATTTTCATAAAATAGCAATAAATTCTGCACGTATGTTGAATTTTTTCTGTATTGTCTATATTGTTCATTAAATTTTAACTTTGATGCGGAATGACTATATTTTTGAATTTTTTATCTATTTTTTAACTTGGATAGTTATGTAAGCATCAGAACTTATTTTAAGTTAAATTTATTTTTATCATAATAATTGTTTACAAAATTTACATTTTTTACTTAAAAAAGCTTAGAAATTAATATTCTTAAAGTTATAAAATAATTCCATAAGGAGAGCAATTTTAAATGTTTCGCATGGGTGTGAGGAAATAATAAAATATACTTTTTTCACATTTTATAAAATCAAGCATATATTTTTCAGCTAATAAATTTGTGACCTAGTTC
>JAJQOW010000230.1:25000-150123 GCA_037975125.1 Latrodectus hesperus
AGTTTCACATAGCATTAAAAGAAAAGGTCATTTGTCATAAAATTGCGCATACTGCATCAATCAATCTTACTCAATGGCTTAATTTTACACGTTAATTTAGCATTGTTTTTTAAAATCAAATTAATTTGTTGATTTCATTTGTTTTTCAGTAATGGTCGAGGTCGTGTGGGGGTGTACTGTGCAGCCAGTATCGCCATCGAACAAGCTATTGAACATGAAGAGGTGGATGTCTTCACAGCTGTGAAAGTGGTGCGACGGCATCGTCCACAGCTGATAGAAAACATTGTAAGAGTTTCTTGCAGCATTTTTATGAGAGGGATTAGGAATAGACATTTTAACGAACTCTTATTAAAGCGCCATAAATGAACATTCGGATTTATATAAAAAAATAATTATAGTAGCTTTATAGCATAGGTTCCCAAAGTGGTCCAGGTGGACCCCATTGACATAGGAGCCCACGGGGTCCATATAGACATGAAAAGAAAACAGGGGTTCACAAGTTGTAAGTGGGGGTCCACGAAAAATTTTCTCTGGTTTTCATAATAAAGAACAAAAATTTTGGCTTGGATTTACCTATCAACGTATGCAGATAGCATCATTCACTAGGTATAGGTTCTCAAGAATATTCGACACTCAGTTCAAACACAGAGTTGAATAGGACAATAGATAATAGTACAAGTGTACACCACATGTCGAGACTTGCAAAGTGCCGCTGCTCGTCCGGGATGCTTGTTTAGACCTGCAAAGGGATGAAATGCGACTTGCGCTGTGCTTGCAATCTACATTAGTATAAATACGAATGCCAAGAACAAAACGTTACTCATTTGTTTCCGGGATTTTAAACGTAAAAGTGTGACTGTGAGTGAAGCGATGTCAGTGTTTGCAGTGCCGGAAAAAATATGTATCTGTCTGTTTGTTATACATATTTTTATTTTATATTGTAATTTATCAATCATATTATATTTGTTTTATTACTTGAGTTGAGTGTAGTAGGTAGTCAATGTAGTAAAAATTATATATAAATACTAGAAATTATTCTAAACTTCTATAAAAAAGAACAAAAAGCCAGGGAAGATTAAACTTTAGGTACCTAGGTACTTTTTTGTTGAAGTCGTTTTTGTTAGTACCTAGGTACTTTTTGTTAGCAGCAGGGGGTCTACCGAAAATAGTAAAACTTTGAAAGTGGTCCACGAAAAAAAAAGTTTGGGAACCTATGCTTTATAGCAACCATTACATATTCGTTACGAAGCTATATTCAACAAATAAATTCGAATCAGAACTCGAATTTTACATGTTTTTCACTCAAACGTTTTCAGATACACTAAAGAATATATTACACACTCTTCTTAAGAATCCAGTATATTTAATTCATCTGTTTATTACTTTCAGTACCTAGATTTTATTCATTTGTATTATGGTGTAAGTTAGTTGTTTTGAGTAGGCATTTTTTTAACTAAATAACATTTATTGCAGACAACACAACTTACATAGAAACAAAGAAATTTAGGAGGACTGAAACAGCACTTCCTCTTAGCATGAGATTTAGAGAGCAAGTGTTCTGTGTTCGGTTCAGATCTCACTGAGAGAATGTATAAACCACGCCTACAAAGTGTGCTGATAGGTTGGGTAAATTTCAAGAAGTTAATACCATTGGCACAGAAATTTGATTGACAAGTTTTTAGTTCAACTTCGCAATTTTCTGTTTTACTTCGCAAATTCAAGTGTTATGTAAAAGGTCAGGAGTTTCTCAGAAAAGATGTGATGAGTCACCTCAATTTTTAGATAAATGGTGATGAGTCTCAACAGATGTCATTATGTGTAAAAAAAACTGTTCATTAAATGAAATAAACTACTGGCCATAAAATTAGAACGAAGCAAAAAATTTTCTGAATCAAGTGTAATTTGATTTATGCCTACATCGCGACGAAAATAATAATTTCAACAAAGTTGCACATTATAGACCACTGTAGCACTATTTATAAACTGGATTTAAAAAGAGAAATTTCGCACTAAATAGCTTTAATTGTGTTTTTTTATCTGTGATTTTTTTGTGAGTGCATCGTTAATATATCAAATAGAATGTAATTAGAGTGATTCAACCACTTCTGACATTGATTTCGGAAAAATTGTAACAAGAGATATTATTGTAACTCTATTTTTCAAAAGAAACTCTGTCGGACTTCCCGAAGCAATGTTCATGAGAATATGGAAAGTGAATGTAGCAGAAAATAACAACAGACTGCTGATAGCAACTTTCTCATAGCATCAACATGTGTTTAAAACAGCCATTTTGTGCTCATGGTGCACTATTGGTGCGATACTGCTAGTGCCATACATAGCACATATGGCACTGCTGATCCACCATATTGCAACAAGTCTGTAGCAAGGCAGTCAGTGTCCTGCTTGAATAATTTGACAGTTATTTCAGGACAATGAAATGTCCTCGAAAAAGGCACATTACTTTGAGCATTTTTAATTCTAAATTCCTAGTGACCCCTATTTCAGTAATGCAGTGAATGAGAGAGAAGGAAATCCGAATGGTAGGACATTTCATCCACATTGCAAATAAATCAGTGTTCTCTTTGTAACACCAAGGTGCTTGGACTACAGTTTGATGTCAGTAAAGAGAGTCTTATAAACTATTTTGTACATCACAATACTGTTACAAATTTATAAATAATATTTGTATTTGTCTTAAAATATCTCAGACATATCGGAAATACTCACATTTTGGGCAAAAATTGTGGTATTTAGAAGTGTTGTAGTTTAAAAGCGGTTCTAATGATTTGGTGACTTAGCGATGTTTTGGCGAGAAAACTTGGTGACTTGGCGACAGTTGGCGAAATTCTTGGCGACTTGGCGAGAAATAGATACTTCTGAAAACATCCATCACCTAAGCTATAGGACCAATATTTAGCGAGATAGCCTAGAAGCTTCCAGAACCTTGGCGAAACTGGTAGATTTCTCCAAGTCAGGTATAAATACCGCAGCCCGACATAGAAGTCAGGCAGTTTTGTGAAGACAGTCAGTGAGTGAAGACGATTAGTTGTTACTGCTAGTTGTTCTCTGTCTGAGGTATTTGAGACCTGTGATTGGAAGCTATTTCTTCTTGTATCTGACGAATTGTAGTTGTATAATTGTGATTGTTACAGCTGGAATTTCTTATATCTAGTGGAATTTTTACGAATAAAAGTCTTGTGTTCATTAAGTGGTTGCTTTATTTAACCCTCAATCGACAGGAACCCTGAAGTACGGTACAATACCAATAAGTAATTAGAGTGATAGGATAGATAAAATTGAAGTGATGTGAAATTCTACATTTCCACTTGTAATATGCATTAAGAATACACAGACCAGCCAGCACTATAATTCTAAAATTTTACCATCTTTTCTTTATTATATACAAGTTGTTGCCCATGACCATATTTCAGAAAGATAAAACACGCTCCCACTTTTCACACAGAATCCAAGGTTTCTTTTAAGCTCAACAAATTTCAATACTTTCGCGCGTAAAATCTATCATGGCTTAAACCTATCCGCTGATATAATTTTTGTCACGTAAACCATTCTTCAACAACACCGGCAATACCTCTCTCATTCAACGCCATGGCGTGTATCAATTATTTCTATATCCGGAAAAAACATCTCTCATCATTTGTCTCGTCTTCTTTATCTCACAGAAGACTGATTTCAAATCAATTTATGTTGGGTGGGTAATTAATATAGTAAACTTGAATATGTCATCTTATGTTCTTCATTTTGCATTTTCGGTTATCAGAAATTCATTGTTTGATTGCATCATTTTTTTCCGCAGAATGTAGAATCATGATTTATTAATGTTTTCATAGTTTAATATAAGTTGAATGATATATATTTTTTTCCTACTTCAGACCGAGTACAAGTATTGCTACGACCTGCTCCTCAACTACATCATGAATTTTCACCACAAGGACTGAACGAGGCCATCTTTCCCTCCATATCTGACCAACAACGTCAAAAGCAGAGTCATCTTCTCACTACCCTGGTGCCTAGACATTGAAAAGACAATTTAACTGTTTCCTTTTTGAGGTGAGACAAGCGACAGAGCCTCCCGAATCTTCCAAAGGGTCCACTTAACACACTTTTGTATTATTCCTACTCTATACATGTCTTTTTTGTCTGACTTTCCTCTGCCCATAAAAGGAGATTTCTGCTGTTGTCCTCGTGAGACAGTAAGCGTTTGAGTTGTGTGAAGTCAGAAGCTCGTGTTCCACTGTAGCAGCGATGAATGGCAATAACGATGAAATTGTATATGTATGTTATTTTGTCATATTCCGTTATTTGCATGCAGAGTATGTATTTTTCTTTTTTCGTTACCTTATAAGACAATTGTTATATTACTTTTTTGGATCGAGCCTATGGCTCATCTGCTAATTTTACAACGAAGCTGGAGAACATGTAGTTCATTATCACTGCCTCGATAAAGCTCTTTTTGCCAGCGCTGCACTCATTTAAATGATACAGTTGCGTTTTTTTTTTATCTGTTTGTAATTATGTTAATCGCGAAAGAGCGTGAATCGTTATAGTTAAATATCCATGTTGGAGAAAATATAAGCGGTGAACAGATCTGCAAACGTTTTTTATTTAGAACCATCAAAAGCAAACTTTTATGAGAATTTTTTTCTAGACAACAGATTATGAAAATATCTTTGCTAATGTATACATTTTCTACCTTCATTTCCATTCATAAATAAGAACTAGATAATGATTTAACTTCTTAATTTTTGAAAATGAGATCGCACATGCTAATTATGCACCAGTAGTAACAAACATTTAAAAAGTACCATTTGTACTCACAAAATATGTAGATAAAATTGCTTTCGAAGTTCCCAAAAAAAAGTGTTTCAAAGTTAACTGTTGAAAAATAAGCAATAGTAAACACTAATGAAATGCTTTCAAACAATTCGATGATCGTAAATGCTCATAGCCTCCTTTGAACACATAACAAAATTTAAATTTTAATCATCAGTTCCAGTCATCAAATGAAATCATATCTCTAATGCGTTCAACATATAACAATGACCGGATTTTTTTCATATGGTATTTATTATTCAGCTGTTTTAAGCCTTGACGGTAACTCTCATCTACCTAAGAGTAAAAGAATGTTTTTATCAATAAACATAACAATTTCGAATAATATTTTAGAAAAATTTGCGTGTATGTTCTAATTGCGCGGAAATATATACCACAGACATGAAAAACCTGCATGCAAAAAATGTGTGCTTATATAAATCCATACAAAATCTTCATTAAATTTCGATCTATGTTTTATGTAATATAGTTATTTCAATTGTAATGTTAAGAAAATAGCATGCAAAGATTCATCTAGATGTTTTGCGTAAAAATTACTATATTAAAAAACTAAATATCGAGAAAATATTATATACTTCTGGAATCTCTAATATAATTTTGTTTTAATATAATTCATTTGAATAACTAGATTTTCAAAATGTATAGAATGAGTGTTTCAGATCTTAATTCTTTCATTTTACAATTTAAAATTTTATTCAGCGAATTAATATATATATATATCATATATATATATATATATATCATATATATATATATATATATATATATCATCATATATATATATATATATATATACACATATATATATATATATATATATATATTTATTTATTTATTTATTATTCATCGTTTGGATAAGGTTTCCTTGATTAATATTTAATTTTTTTCGAAAAGTAATATATTTTAAGATAATAACTTAATGTATTCTACATTTGATGTAAGTATTATACTACTATGGGATATTTGATCGAAAAGATTACAATGTTCTCATTCTGATAATATCCTGCTATATATCTAACATAAATATATAGAGTATTTGCCAACTATTTTATGATTCTATGCAAAAACATATTCTTAATTAATTCTCAAAACATACAAATTCTTTACTGTATTTTTTAACGGAAATAAGCGCAAATCATGTTACAATTTTATTAAGCAGTTTTAGTAAACAAAACTGTTATGAAAGTTAGTTAATTATGTAATGATTATGTGAAACAAATATATACTTCCATTATGGGTGGAATTTTTTTTTTTTTGTTATGAAACATTTTTTATGTTATTTTGTTATTCTGGATACCATTGAATCAAAATTTTATATCTTGAAAGTAACTACAAGAAAAATACTTGAATATTTAATAGAAAATTATTCTCAAAAATTATTTTCTTCTCATAATTTTCTCTTAGTTTGAAGCACAAGTGCTTATAGTTTCCAAAAATTAAATAATAAAAATAAACTGGATTAAGTATCTACATTTAATAAATTAATTTGCTTCCCTTTATTATTTTTTCTTCCTTTTATAAGTATATAATAATTTTTATAAGTAATAAATATAAATATTTAACATCAACGCTTTTATTTTCAAACAGTTTGCGCTTCAAGTTTTTTTTAAGAAACTAAAAGAGCTTAAAAAAATTCTTTAATTTCTATTTTACTTTTTATCCTCTAGGAATAATAAATTCATAAAAAAATCATTCTTTATTAAGAATGCATTTCACGTGCTGAATCGTTTTAGTAAAGATGTGACTGAATTTAGAATCTAATATAAAATTTCATTAAATTGTAATTAAAACTGCTTTTAATCAGAATGTTTTACATAAATTTTCATAAGGCGTTAGAAAAATGTAAACATTTCGCTAAATTAAGATTCGAAAAATTGACATTATACTATAATAATGATTTTTTTAAACAGAAACATGGATTTTTGATGTTTTTGTCGAAAGAACGCTTAAAAATGGTATTTTAGTAAGGGAATATTCCTGGCAATATAAGTTTTGTGTGTGTGAAAAAAAAACTAGGATATATTTGATAAAAGTAAGCATCACTATATTTACTTGATGTTTTATTTCTCGTCATATTTGAAGGGAAAAGATGGAGTTTTTAAATATTCCAAATTGCTAGCGAATTATAGAAAATTAATTCTTTCTTTATGGAGGAACTGTCCCTTATTGGATGAGTTCACACTTGTTGTAAATAATGCTTACCTTAATCAGATATTTCTCAAGTGGCCTATCAGATTTACCACATAGAAAACATCGCCAAATATGAATGTTGGCGAATGAGAGATAATACTTTGTCAGCACCAATTCTCGGTATTCTCACTCATGTCCTTTAGAACTTGATATACATTTGCTAAATGTATATTCATAGAAAGAAACATTTTTAAATTATAAAAATATTGTTTTGCAGATCTGTCACTGTTACAATACAGGTAACATAATATGAAGGACTTACGATGATATTTCTCATATCTAGAAGCTGTTGTGGATGAGTATAAAAGAATATGTGATACAAATCGGAACAAACATTTTCAATTTATAAATAACGGCACAGTAAAGGTAGTGAATAACATTATGTGAAATGCATGACACGCTGTGCAAGTTAGCTTTTTTTTAGGTCGTTTACAGGGCACTTTTATAGATTATATAGAATAATTTATACATATTGATGAAGAGGAGAGATTATATTTATTATACGAAATACACACTTTAACAACTTAGATTAGATTCAGATGTGTATATTATATCTTTAAAAAAATGCATGTTTCGCACTTTTGCAACACACTGACTATAAATTGCAGCATTCATTTTTGTTTTAATTTAGTGCGAAAAAGAATTTCAAATCAATTAAATTTGTGAGAAATGAGCTAAGCATCAACAATAGAAACTTTTTGTCAATTCAAATATAAATACATGTATTTGTGTGAATGCAACTATGTTGGTTAATCTATTGTTATTATATATAAAAGTTGGTATTATATATGAATACCAACTTTTTTGATAATCTGACTTCTCCATATACGTGAATAAATTTTTGGTGTCTAGATCTATCAATTTAAAATATTGTACGTTTCTTAAGCGATCATTTACTTTAATATACTTAACTGAAGAATTATTAAACTGATGAATATATTCACATTGTTAAAAAATTCAAATTACCATTGGAGAAAAAATATATAAAATTAATTTACACCAAAAAAAATTGTTATTTGCAATCTTGAAGAAGATTGCTTTTCATTCGAGTGACTGTTATGAAAATTTTTTTCAGGGATAGATCAATGACAATCCCTAAGTATAATTCCACTAATAAAAAAACATTTTTTTTAATCAATAATATGTTAAATACTAAAATAACAATGTTGTATAACCATATAATATACAGGGTGTCCAGAATAGGACTCCCTGATTTCAAAATTAAATATCTCGAAAACGAAGATCGATAGAAGAATGCAGTAAAAGGTATGTTTATAGTAAAAACTGTAAGAATTTAATACATCAGTTTGAAATAATAGTTACAGAAATTGCAAATAGATGGCACTGTAATCGTCATACGTAATGCTTAGTATAAATAGTCGAAGCCCAGAGCCATCAGTACCACTATTCAAGCGTGAAAGGAGGTTAGCATTGAAAACATTGTGATGTGATTTTTGGAAAGAATGTTTTCATACGATTATTTCATTTATGTATGCTGATTTGAGCTGTACATCGTACAGCGCCATCTGTTAGCAGCTTTTGTAACTATTATTTCAAATTGCTGTATAAAATTCTTACAGCTTTCACAATAAACATACCTTTTACTGCATTCCTCTATCTATCTTTGTTTTCGAGATATTTAATTTTGAAATCAGGGAGTCCTTTTCTGGACACCCTGTATATTACTAATACTATAAAGCTAATAAATTCTAATAATAAATATATGTTCTCTTTTTCAAAGAAGTTATTCATTTTCACCTAAAAAATTAAGTTTCGCCAGCATAGTTGCATTAATATTACATATTTATAAATACATTTGAACAAAAAAAAATTCAATTACGTATAAATGTTATTAAATACTGTAAAATAATTATGTCCATACTACATATTTTTCTCGTGCATAAAATTTCAATACATTTTCAATTATATCCTACATAATAGTACGCCTTTCAATATTTTTCATAATGCATGAATATAAATATATTGTTGGAAATATGTTACTAATTTTAATTTATGATTTACTGCAAAAGCCTAAGAGTAATTAATTTTATGTTCAACTTTAACACTCTAAATATCAATGAATTTTTTACAAAATGTTGAAAATATTGATTTCAAAAAATTGGAAGGCAAGACAGGCAAGCATACAAATTATTATTTTTCATTTAATTTTGATACAAAATTCGCACTATCACATCTATTTTCGCATATAATGAATAGATTACGTAATAAAATGTCAGAAATCGAGCTTTCAAATGTTTATAAAATAATTTAAGTTAGTGTAAGATAGTATCCCCACACAAAACTGTTAAAAGTTGCTAAGTATATCATTGTTTTCACTACACCTTTTAAATAGTTCTCAGATATTTTTTATGGTTTACAAACTAATTTTTTCCACAAAGTCATAAATATATTTTTATTCATTAATTACATCATTTTTGTATCATGTAATTAACATATTATCGAAATATTGCAGTGATATCATATACTGATTACTTAAGACTTCAGTCGGGAGCAAAACGTTATAGATGATAACATGTTATCTATAAATCATAACATGTTAACTATAAATGATAACATGTTATCTATAAATGATAACATGTTATCTTTATCTATAGATGATAACGTGTTAACTGTAGATGATAACATGTTATCTATAAATGATAACATGTTATCTTTATCTATAGATGATAACATGTTAACTGTAGTTGATAACATGTTATCTATAGATAAAAACGTGTTAGCGCTATAGATGAGAACATGTGCTGGCATTACAAAATGTTTTGTTAGTCAAAGCATAAAATTTTATGACATTTTATTCAAAGAGTATGCAAAAATAAATTTAAATAATAAATAATAATAATTAATAAATGGAATTAATTCTTTTAATAAATGAGAAATGAATTTTCTCAAACAAATGAAATGCTTTTTCAAAATTAAAATATCTTTAATTCAAAAACTAGGGAACTATAATTTATAATGCGTTTGAAACATTTCTGCTACATTGACTCCACAAATTTATGATTCACATCTAAAAATAATCTTTCACACTGACATATTTTCTAAATAAACCTAATTTTTAATTTGATAAACATTTTTATCGTCACTTTTAATCAGATAAGCTTTTCAATAAAGCAATATTTTTATCGTTGAAGTATTCTTGCTTTGTTTCGGAATTGTATTGTCGAATGAGGTTTTTATCAAGTAAGCTAATTTTCCAAAACTTCCACCAAAAAAAATATATTAAAATACATGATAATAATAGTGCTCCATTTTATTTAAAAACATTTTTTCTTTAGAAAATATTTTATTGTATTAAAATTTCTTAATTTTAATTAAGATTAAATCTACATTGGTTAATTTCTATAATTGAATATAATTTACAAAACATATAACAATATCACTGATAACGAAGTCTCAAATATTAGACAGTCATAACAATTTACACTTTTTACTTGTTTTATTTGATATACTTTTTATTATTATTATTATTATATATATATATATATATATATATATATATATATATATATATATATATATATATATATATATATATATATATATATATATATATATATATATATATATATATGTATGCATGTGTGTGTGTAATAATTATAAATTATATATGAATTAAGAATGCAATTAATATATTCTTTTTACTTACATAAAAGAGTATTTCTGTGTAAGAGAGAAATATTTTTTCTTAAGCACTTAATAACATTTCTAAAATTTATCACTCTAAATTTATGTATCATGGATTGAAACAATTCATTATTCAAATATTAAGTTCATATTTTGCTAATTTTATTTTAAAATTAGGTCTCTGAATTACCTAGGTTTCATTTGATTTTTGGTTATCAATTACAAAATCGTTATTAAGCATTCTCATCCCCAGCTTTCTTCTTTCATATGTTTTTTGGCATGTAATTATGTTTACAATATCAATAAAAAAATATCAATTAATTTATAAATTTTTATTTAAAATTTTAATAATATAATATTCTATGTATATAAGAGACAGATTTTCGTGACGAATTTATTTTAAAAAAATACCTGACTGAATTTATAATATTAGGGTTGACTATTATACTTTTCATGAAATAACTTTAGTTTGTAAGACAAAAAAAGCAATTTTTTTTCCAAAAAAATCAAGAATTATTATATTAATTTAATAAAAATAATTAGTACCATCCCATTTTGCCGGCACTAATCTCAACATGTTATCCCTTTTTATAACAACTCACGATAAACAGACATAGTAACTGTTGGTTGAAAAAAATTATTTTGAAGGCATAATTAATTTTTCATAATTTAAAATATCTGTAAAAGATTAAAATTTAGAAATTACAATGGTGAAATTTTATTTTACTTGATAATAATGCGTTAGTTGACCTTATCGTCTATACCGGCGAAATGGAAAAGTATCAAATAATTTTATTTGGAATCCTTTTTTAGCAGATTTCCTTATTAAATGTTTCAATATTGCATCCATTTTTAAAGTGATACAGTGATTGCTTTTGATATTCATTTTAATGGTTGATATATTTTTTCAAAACATAATATGCATAATCTAATTCATAATTCTGTTTTATTTATTTAATCTAGAAATTTAGTCAAAATTAATAGTAGGCATTTTTTTAAAGAATACTTAATTTTAATTATAAATGGCCAATTCAATATATTTATGAAACTTTCAATTTAAGTTTCATTTTTATATTTCATGCAATGTCATTATTTGAATATGCGTGCAGTAAAAAACGAAGCTCATTTGAGAGAGAAAGAGAAAAATGAACAGGTACAACCATTAGTTTAATTTAAATTAAGTAAATGAACCACATTTTAAATGAAATGCGTATTAAAAAGATTAAAAAGAAATATTTAAAAGTTAATTTTTTTCTTGTTAAGCAAATGAAACTTTTAAAACAAATTAGAACCTGCCACGAAAATTTAAAATTTCAAGGGAAATTTATAACTTAACGAGTTTGAAGTGCTATACACTTTATTTTATAGACCAATTTAAAATTAAATAACTTTTATTGGTATTTTAAACATCATAAATTTACTTCTAAACAAAAAGTGAATTAATCATAAGTTATGTTGTATCTCATTTTTTTCTTTCAAAACTGGATTTACACCGCTTTTAAAATAAATGTTTCATTTGTTGATTTACACAGCAACCATCATAAAAATTATAACAATATTTTTGTCAATAATATGGCCTCTCGATTAATTGCAACATTATGTTAAAAACAGAACCTAAAGTATACCAATAAATATGTTCACACTCTGAACTTTTATTTACAGAATTCACCCAACCATATGTTAATAAAATACTTTCAGTTAGTAATTAAAGACCGTATTTGAAACTATCTTCAGTACAGCACAAACTGCATATGAATTGTGGACTTGGTGATACTATTTTAATAACAGAAGTCATGAAAAACACGTAATTTCCTAATTTATTATTGTTATTTAATCTTTCTGACTAATAATTCAAAATATAATGCCTTCATGAATTTCTAATTATATTTTCTATTTATTATTTCATTTATAAATTATTTACCGATAGTAGTTTGATATGTATTCAAATAAAAAATTCCTTTCATTGATATCAGTATTATTTTGAATATGTTTTCTGCATGTGATGATGAACCTTCAACTAACATACTAGAATCTCACGTGTGAAAATGTTTCTAACGCCAAGAAGAAAATTATACTTCTTTTAATTATTTTCTCACTATCAGAACAATGTATTCAAAAATCCTCTCAGAAATTATTCAAAATGCCAAATTTTTTTTTGGAGGGGTGTTGTACAACTTAATATTGAATCCAGTAAGAATTCATTATGCTCTACTAAAATGTTAAATATCATACAAATTTTTCTTTTATTCTAAATTATTGTGAGTTTTTGGTAATATAAAAAAACAGTGAAAAAATAAATTGTAATACGAATTTGAATTTAGTTTATTTTAATCTAGTTTACAGAAGGCTATTAAAATTATTTCCACGATCATGACCGAAAATAGTTGATGAAAAATAAAAGTGAAATCTATGCTTTTTCTTGCTATTGAAATATGTGACTCACATTTATTAATATAGTTTCGAAATACCTGATCGATTTTATGCATTAGCAAGATATTATGAAAACTTTACTAATAACAGTCCTTTTTTTAACTTAACTAAAACTTTTCAAAAAAATATTTCAGTTTTGTCTAAGAATTTCAGCAAATTATACTTTGGTCTTTTTCTTTCATTGCAGGACACAAAATTAGAGAAAAGTGCAAAACATCATTATTGCCGAAAATGTACTTATCCGTTAACCAAATTAGTAGGTGAAGTAAAAAAAAAATACCTTATAAAAATAATCATATTTTAATTCAATATCAATAAATATAACAAAATATAAGAATTAAATCCCAACAATATTAAATTCGGATTAATAGAAAATTAATTTTAATCGAAATTCGGCATAAATAGCTAAAGTTAAATTTGAGATTCTTAGGATAAAAAAGATGCAGAAGAGGTTCATCTTCACTATTGTATGAAAAAATAAAATATTTAAACAATATTATAAGGAAATGTTTCTAATAGTTCGTCTTGTATGCATTTTTAAAAAATGTACTCATCTTTATTGTTTATGTCTGGAATATATTGTTTGACAGTGTCACTTTATTCAAAGACAAATGGTTTTTATTTTCATTTTATTTAAAATGAAACATAATTTGTGTATATTTTTTCAGTACTGTCAGTAATTTAAATGGAGTTTTTGAAAGTTTACAGCACTTGGTGTAAATATATATTCACTTTTTTGAAACTTGGATAGTTTTATGTCAATAAAAATGATTATACTAAAATGGGTATAGAGTGTTTTTTTATTTATCTGTACACAAAAGTCTATACACCGTCAATCAAATAAATAAAGGACTTCTATATTTAAAAATATGTAAAAAATTTAAGTTAATTTGTAATCATTCATACACACAATTTTCAACACTCAAACGTCATCAACATTATCAATAGAGAAATGTGATCAATACTATCATTAGAAATTATAGATATTGTGATTAACAGAGATGACATCACAACACAATTACTAGAAAATACGTAATCAATAAATATTACAGAAAATGTGATCAATTTTATAAGATTCTGACAAAATTTAATTGAAATCTCATTGTGAAAATTCAGAAAAATCTCATCAACGATATCATTAAAATTGTGGAAAATTGTAACCAATATGATTATTAATGGAAATTAAAATAAACATTTTAAAGAATTTATTAGTCGTAAGTTCTAAAAATGAATATGCCAACTTCACCATAAGCCTGATTAAATATGTTAATATTTTTTACTTGTGCCTTTTATCATCGAAAAACAAAGTCGACAATCTATTCGTTTTGGCAAAACAGGACAATATATACAAGTTAAAAACAATGGATTCAAACGATCATTTCTTATTATGTTAATTATCTTTGTTTTGTTGTTATAAATAAATCCATTACAATAAACATATTTATTGGCGAATAAAGGCAAAACATAAATATATTAGAATTTGCAGAATAAGCTTCATATAAATTACATGTTTAATCAAAACAAGTTTTTGATTTCAGTTACAAATCGCCACAGTATTCCATACCGAGGTCTTGAACTGGAGAAGAAAATCGATGCCCTTATGACAAACTCGTATCTTCTGGGAAAATGCATGTGACAACCAGAACGATTTATTCTAACAAAAGCAACCTTAATATTTAGAGTCAATTGCACAAAATGTTTGGTTAGCAATGTCTTGAACGTTAGCTTCAAGAAATGTTGGTTTGACTACTCTGCTTTGACTCTATTAAAGTACAAAAGTCTTTATTGCTTTGATGAACTATGATCAACTTTCAGAATGTGCGTAACATCTGCAAAGTGTCCGTAGTATGGTACTTGAAAACAATCATTTACTGCATCTGCCTCAAGAAAACATTATATTTATGTTATTGTGGATGCATGAAAACAGTTTTGTACCCTTTAATGGGTGTAGGAAAAGGCAGTAAATTCCACATAATTTATTTTTATTTTTTACGAACTCGTATTCATTTTGGCCACTGAACCTCACTGAACCCTGAAAAAAATTATTGGATAACAAAGAATTGTTTCGCATATCAACTTTTTCACAACAGCTTTAAAATCCTTCTTGATTTTGAAACCTAAACCAATGTCAACATAAAGAAGCACAAAGGTCCAATTTCAAGTGGCATGTGTCATTAGCACAGGTAAGAGAAAACAGTGTGACTATTCAATTATGCCTTTGGAATCGTGTTGTATCTATTTTTTGAAAGCTAAGGTACTTTCTTGGAAGAGGTGTGGCTCAAATTAGCTAGACTAGTTTGTTGTTATAAGTGCAGGAACACCAAATCTTTTTGGTGGGGCGAATCCCCATCTGGTCTAGTGCAGGGCTTCTTAAACTTTTGTAATTCACGACCCCATTTATGATTGCGAGTTTCTTGACGACCCCATACAAATATAAAAAGAAAAATAAATTAATATTTTTTGATGATTTATTTATTAGGTAACAATATACATATACATATTAAAATACATAAGTTTAGGAATTCGTTTTGAAACATACAAAAATCTAAAATTAAAAATTGCACAAAAAATTATAAAATTGTATTTATTATAGTTTCAAAAATAAAAGTGGATTCTGACCGTCTTAATTCTCTCGAATATATTCAAGTAGTTGCGTGGTAAGTATTAAATTAAAGTATAAGTTAAAAATTTAATGAGATGGATGTGCCTGTTTTTTATTGCATAACAAATCAAATCTTGGTGGAATGTTTGAAACTGCTGGACGTAAGACCTCTTCAACATTTTTTAACGCTGAACGATATTGGGATTTAATAGTGTTAAAGCTGAGAAATTAACTTAACATAAATATGTGGTGTTGAATGGCAGAAGTACATTTAACGCCATATCAGCGATTGTGGGAAATTCAGTTCTAGTTCCTATCCAGAATTCAGTCAAGGGCTTTTTTTGAAATTGAAGCTTTAAGTTTGAGTCACTCGAAAGCTCAGTAAAGCTAAAATAACTCGAAAGCTAAAATAAATTCAATTAACTGGTTGGTGGTAGATCCAACAATATACGAGTATAAATGGAAATTTTTTTAAACTGACAAATTCGGAATAACATGCACTTCGTTCACAATCAAACAATGGCTAAATGAGAATAAAACGAATTGTTTATAGATAGTTTCTTCAGCAATAATACCTAGAAATTTTGTTGATAATATTTCTCAGGATCATTTCGGTTTCGGTTTCAGGATCATTTCGGTTTTTCGGTTTGTACCTGCATTTCTATTAAGAGTATTATAATACTCTTAATAGAAATGCAGTACAAACAATCTTTCCGAACTAGAAGATTTATGATATATTTATCTACGATAATTGTTATTTTATCTTTATAACAATAATTTTACAAGTTAAAAAACATTTTCTGTTAAATTGTATTTTTATCTCTCGCGACCCCAGAATTTTGCTATGCGACCCCAAATGGGGTCACGACCCATAGTTTAAGAAGCCCTGGTCTAGTGGAACTAGACCAGATCCATGAGATTATAGATAGCCAAAAAGTCCAAAAGCAGATGTGAACTTTTCACAACTTCTTCACGAGAAAACCCGAAGTACTTCAAGATGTGTTGTGGGCAAAACGGAGCATTGTCGCACTTGGGGCATGATGGGTATTTTCTTTCACCGTCCTCAAAGATCATACACTTCAAGTGGCCAGTAGCAAGTCAAGTCACCAAATCTTAACATTCACTATCGTAAGAGGGTAATTGCAGCTGCTTCTAAGGTCATCTCAGTGATTTGATATGCCCCGGATCATCGAGTGAATTGATAAGTGGCTGTAAGACAGCAGGAATATCATTGCGAAGGAGGGAGTGGTCCAGCGATGTCTAAGTGGACATGCTGAAAGCGAGTACTAGGAATTCTTTACGAGTCTAAGTATGTATTTGAGTTTTTATTCTCTGAAATGGGACATTGGTATGTATCCATCTCTTTGTAATCTTTACTCATATATTCTGATACAAATATTTGTATTATGAGCTATATGGTCACATGTATGCCACGATGCAAAAAAGTATGTATGGGAAGAAACACTTGCCTTCAAAAAGTTTCAATACATATAAATGAAGCCTACCAATTAAAATGTCACATATAATTCTATTAATGAAAAGACAGCTGTATTTTTTTTATTTTAGGATATTGGTCTGAAACCCAGGTTACTGTAATTAATTCATTATCAGCATGTTGAGCTTGAGAAAATTTCACTTAATTAAAGGCATGGGGAGTACCTATTATAGCTATTCGGGAAAAAACAGGAGTGAGAATATTATCAATATATGTAAAAGATGATAGTCATGAATAGTAATCAGGTCTTCCAGAATTAGCGATGATACCAACTTTTTGGTCAGTCGTAAAGACAATAGGATACTATTTTTAGTCATGATAACCTATATGAAAGGAATTTACATACAACTGAATATCCATTTAATGGTGTTGAGAGGGAATCCGTAAGCATCAAGAGGCTTTATGACTTCTTTGACGATATTTTTGTAGAAGTAAGTGTCTGGCAACGCAATAAAATATCATGTAAATATGCGAATAAGTAGTCTTTGCCCCTTTAAACTTCGAGAATAAAAAAGCATCCAAATGCGAGTACCGTTACATAACCTGAAAGGCATAAAAACAATTTCAAACAATCCAAAGTTTCTAAACATCGCCGTTTTATGCGTATCGTCCTGATGACTAAGCTTGTCCTGATAATACGCTCTTTGGATATCAAATTTTATACAACAAAAAAAGAGTGTTATCATCTTGCACACTATTATTAAAACTTGTTAAGCTCAAGAAAGAATATCAGTGAGACTTTCTGTGCCTATTAAGAGCGTGATAATCACCGAAGAAACGCTAAGAATTCGTGACTCTTTTGGAACCATTTTAAGAGAACTCCTATTTAATTTGGAAGGAACAAAAATGGCCAGATCGAGCATGCATTGAAATTCTTTCTTAACAACCGCCAACAGTTTCGAATTTAAGATACAAACGCGAAAATGTTCTGGAGGACCAATGGTTTCAATGTGTTAAAATGTATAGTATTTAATTTTTTTGATTGAATGCTTTTGGGGAAATTCTCTTAAAATATTACCAAATTTCAAATTAAGAGTTTCAGACAAAATTTTATTTTTATGCAATATTCTGCAAAAAGTTCACTTTTCCCTGACAATTTTGTTTAAGCATATGTCCATAAAACGTTTATTTTTGATATCAATGATTAACTCAAAATGATTGTGAAAATCAGAACCAACAATAGTAGTGTTAAGAAATTCTGCATAGTAAATAGTCTTAAATTTAGCTGAAAGTAAAAGCAATTTTTATCCGCTGATAATTCTCAAGAAAATTTCTAATTTTGAGGACTTAAAAGTTAATTTCACTGAGAAATAATACTTACATCTGCACCAAAATCGATTAAGTGCCTTTGGTGTAGGCTCTTTCTACCCAAAATTCATTGCAAGCCAACCAAAATGTAGTACTTTGAAGAAATCATGCAGATCATGAGTAATTGACGTTATTCATTTATGGCGATGAGATATACAAATCATTGTGGCGCAAACACGCAGTACAGGCAATTATAGATCACCAACAAGAGCTATTGAAATGGAAAAGAGATGGCCGATTTGAAATACGGCAATTGTTTTTTCACGTATTCCTTTGTGCATAAGCTGTTAAACTATGTCTGGTAAAAACATTCTTCGATCAAGTTCTAAATTTCTTCGAGGAACAATAGTAGCTGTTGTAAATAATATAATGCAAGTAATCGCAAAGAAACACGAAGTAAGTCTCTTTTCGTCTGTAAAACTGTAGTCTTCTAAGACGTCCGCATTCGTCTGCTGCGCTGCCTTCTGATTGGTGGTTGTGTTCAAGCCGTCCAAAATCTATAAATACATCCTGTTCTGTTCTCTTAGTTTAGTTTAATTTCTGTCTTTGTAACTTGCTTCATTAAATATTTATTATTATTATTATTTTTTTTTTTTTTTTTTTTTGCGATTCATGGACTCTTGTTCATTTAACGAATTTCAACAGTAGCCCATAGGAATTGCGGATTTTCCTTCAGAGAAATCGATGAACGTCCTGGACAAAATCAAAAAAAGAAAAGATGCGAATCTGTAATCATTGGATGTTTCAAGAGGAAACACTATATCGATGGGACCGATCGTTCTCACTTCGTTGTACCACAGCACGGGACGACTGATAAATTGTGCTCATCTCAATGAGGGATCACTCAGGCACATAATCAGACATAGCAGAACAGATTCATATTGTTATGGATCAATCAGTGTCTGCCCATACCATTCAACATCACCTGTTGATGAGTCGAGTATCCGCTTCAGGACATTCATTACTTCCTTTACCAGACACTCAAATCAAAAAGCATTTGCGCCGGCAATATTGCGATGAATAATGGATATGGTCAACAGACTGGAATGACATTGTCTCTGCTGAGAAATTCTTTTTTTCCTGCAATATCATGAGAGTAGGAGCTTGCCGATTCAAATTAAACTCCTTACTATAGCCATAATATGTGTGTGGCTTGCCATTTTATCTACAATAATGAATTTATACCACGATTTCTGCAACGTAAATTATTACAATAAGTATGATTTAATCCTTATAGCATTGAATTATTAGTGTTCCATGAATGATAACATGTAAATAAGGGTTTTCATTGATGAAATTACCGATTCAAACCACCATTCCACCTCTGTGGAATGAAATCTAGGTTTATTCCAAGCCTGTTGTTATCTTGTACCTTGCAGTGAGATTTCTTGGTGAAGAGAATGTTGTTCTATCCATCCAAGATTCTATTTTCTTTCAAACCTATTTTCTGGTAGCATGACGATCTCAGTCAAGCTCAAAGCAGATCTAAAACCATACAAACCCACTTTGTTAAGTCGGTTTAGAACAATTTGAACTGAAATCCTTTTATGAGCTTTCTAAAGACAATGGTGCAGTAAAATTACTTTCATAATAAGGTTTCTTCTAGTATAATAAGTATAGGTATTCAATTCTAATGGTTATTAGTATTGAATACCCATACTTATTTTGTGTTTTTGCAAACGTAAATTCTTATTCTGATCTTTGGCGAACACATGTAATTCCCAAAAATCGATTCTATCTATGGTCTGAATATATTTTAAGAAAACTCCTAGTGCTTCATTACGAAGTTTTAACTTTAAATTGTTTCTAAACGAATGAGGGTATAGCCACTTCCAATTCATCTACATCAAAGGAACCACCAAAGTATTTTGGTATAATTAACGATGTTTTTTTTATGATCCACATACTAAATACATGTTTAGGCCCCAGTATGGACATTAAAAGTGATCGCGAGACAAAAAAAAAAAAAAACCCGTGACTTAAAAAGTCTGCCCACCATGATCTTAGTCATTTTGCTAAGGCATCAAATTTGTTGTTACAAGATATTCAACACGTGTCAATTATTTTAAAACAATTGTTTCATAACGAATCCTACATGTCGCTTTTCATTCGTTCTATAAAACGCAATTTTCTACATCAGAAAAAAATTACATTAAAAAAACTTTTGTATACAATGTATTTTTCGTTTTTTATAATTATTTCCTGTTTTATTTTTGTTAAAAAATAAAAGTTATTGATTATATAATTGTTTCACACCGAACTCTTATATCCCTCAATTGTTTTGAATAATGAAAATTTCTTCTGTTTCTCAAAAAAAAAAAAAAAAAAAAATCTTTGTTAAGATGCATTTCTTTCTGGATAACTTGCTAGAATACAAACTGCATAAATTCTTCACAACTAGCAGAAGTTTGATGGAAGAAGTCGAATGTCTTGAAGATAATAGGGTTTAACGCCCCACCAAATAACAAAAACATGAAGAGAAAAGTGATTGATCAGGTGCAAACATTGTCACTTGAACATGGTGCAAAATTACACAAGACAATTATCTTTATTAAAATTTCTACATTTTATACAAAAAAATTGAACCTATAAAAAATTTATATAATTTTTTCCAAAATCCTATGAGATATAAAATCAAAATATAAGTTGTGTCAATATATAAACTATTAAGTGGAGTCAATTGTGCATTGATAACAAATCAATGACAAATGACACTGAAGAAATACATATTTCAGATTTGTATTTCTAAATAGATTTTGCTCAAAAGCTATTTTCTGAAAAATCTGAGTACAATCTGAGTGGTGATACTTTTTAGTAGGGAAAAAAAGCAATGCACACTTGGGGAGTGGGGATCTAAACTAATTCGGTATACTTTTTAGAGGAATCTTAGAATATAGTAAATATAAGATATTTTTTTTTCAGTTGCTTAACTTTAAAAATATACATAATTCTTAAGCACAAAATATTTTTATGAATAAAATTTGTTTCAAAAATATTTTTAAAACATATGTTTACAATGCTTTATTGATATAAAAATGTTGCATAAAAATTTCTCTTAAAAAAAACAAGAGTTTTTTTATTATTATTATTTTTTTTTTATCCTACGCCCGACCTTGGTTTTTCAACCATCAGTCTCTGTTGGACAGCCCAATACAATCTTGAGGTGAATGAAAAGTCATCACGATCATATTTTTTATTAAAAAATTCTTTTTGACTGTAACAAATTTAAAATTAAATTTGATTTTTTTATTCCATAAAATTCATATAATCAAGAATATTAAGCTTCCTATATAAAGCTATCTACAACTCTTTCTTATTTTTCTTCTAAATGCCTATTGTTGTGGTTGTTGTCTTGTGCCCACTAGGCTGGCATTATGGGGTGCGCTGCTCCACTTTTCCAACTGAACCATATTTTGGTGTGGAGTCCGACTTCCTCAATACACACTTGCCATAGGTACCTGTTTATAGGGTAGGCAACCATTTACAACCCATTCATACAAAGAAAGGACAAAGATTTCTGTCTACAAAAGAAAGTACATCCACGCCCGAATCGGGATTCAAACACAGGACCTCCCTATCTGCAGTCAGGCACACTGACCACTAGACAGGGCGGGAGGCCTAAATGCCTATTGGTAACCTGATTTCTTTGTGTAATAATGAACTTTTGAATTATTACACCATCAACATATTTTGATATGCGGTTTGGTACACACGCTCCAATGAATTTTTTGCATCCCCTGTATCATAATTTCAAAACTGTGTTTAACTTTTAAAAATAGCCTTATATCTGGGCAATATTATGAACAAACAAAAGTAATAAATAAAATTAATATAAGTACTAAATATAATTAATATACTATAAAACATTAATCAAATTTATGTGAAAATAAAGGCAAGAAATACAAAGAAAATAAGATAGAGTCATTAAATGAAAATCATTAAATTTACTTACTTAAAAAATTAGTAACAATATACGTATTGATATAATCTGATTTGTAAACATTAAAAAAGTAATAATAATTTGTTTACATCACGCACCTATTTGAATTACCAATCTTTTATTTTACAGTTAAAAAAATTTACATTTTTGTCAACTTCTACTTTAAGAATGATAACGAAATACTGCAAAAATGTACTATATTAAATTAGAAAATAAAAAATAGTTTTAATAATTTTATTGTTGTGTTCTCTTTAGGATGTTTAAAATACAATTTTTTTTTTCTAATTTTGTGTGTAAGTATGATACATTGCATTTTCTAAATTATGAAGTTTCCAACAAACATACACATACACCATCTGAATTTATGAACAGCACGTTTCAACAAACTACAAACCATACGCTTTGAATATATTTTATTGTTCCAATTTTTGATATATAACCATATTAATTAAAACTAATATATACATAAGTTAGGTTGATAACGTTATTTTACATTTTAACATATTTAAACTTATCAAATAAATATACTTTGATAATATGAGTTATTATTTTGAATACTTATTAATCCATTTGTTTATTTTTACAATGTAAAAGTAATAGTGAAAATTATAATTTATTTAAATTTAAAATGTTATATTTAAAAATTATAAACGGTTACTGAAAGCTGTTTACTTTGTATACCTAATGAATTTTAAAAATTAAAAATGTCAGGAGACATCTTAACAATAAAGACAAACAATCACATAACAATTACAATACAATAGAAAAATCACAGTTATAATCAATAACATCATAATAAAGCCTCATTTATATGCTTTTAAGAACACACAGAAACTTTTAAAAATGAACATTAGAGGAAAATGTAACATTGAAATCATACTTTGCAATTCACTCGATTTAGTTGGTGATATATAAATTTTTTCTTTTAGACATTTTTTAATCTTTTCTTTATTGCGAAACATTGTTTTTATTTTAAAATCAAAACACATAATATTAGAAGGTAAAATTTTCTCCATACTTCAAACTGATGTTCAAGATAAAAACTGAAGAAATGTCTGACTTTGTTTACTAGTTCAAATAAATGTTTGATGTCACAGAAATTAAGCACTTACGATATGGTGAAATAAGCCACGACTCAACAAACCCTCTTTTCCTTTCTTGCAATACTAGTTAGGTGAAATTCAAAAATTTACAGGAAAAACTGTGCGACCTAAATAATTACACAAGATCAGATCTCCTCAGATAGATAAAAGCTCAACTGTGTGATAACTGAAAGGAATTTTTGTAAGCCCTGAAAAATTGTTTCCTTTTTGTCTTCCACAAGGACAGATATGAAAATTATACAAGTAATTTACGAAGAGCAAAAAAGATGGACTTAATGCAAAATAGCATGCAAAGCTGGAAAAAAACATCCAATAATGAAACTAAGTTTAGTTAGCTTGGTACTTTAGCAGAAGCACTTAGACTTTTAAAACCAATTAAGAATTTGTGTTATCTGTAAATGTTAGCACACAAGATAATAACTTCAAACTAATAACATTTGAAATTGAAATGATTAAACAAATTGCAATGTGTACAAAAATAAAGAAAAATAATTCTAATGCAAATAGTAACAAACCTATCATTAAAAAAGCATAAATAAGGTTCAACAATACTATAACTCCTCTTTCAAAAAGTCTTATGAAGAGTTTAATATTTTCTTGTAACTGTGTGAGTGTGAGATTGACACCCCTATATTATTACAAATTCTTTAACACTAATTTTAGATATTGCTTGATTTACAAAATATTTTTCCCTAGTAACAATCATTACTATTTACAAGGTCCAAATAATAATTAAGTCATAAATAATAATTTTAAAATCAATCTATAACCATAATAATAATGTCAATTTAGAAAAACTTGAATAAAATTTTATTCAAATGTTTGAACTAATTCCAGATAAAAAATCATTAAAGTTCTCTTTCCATTTTAGTCTTCATGGAAGAAGTAAAATCACTCTTCAATCATGCCATTTCCGTCGGGTGGGAAATTGTTCTTCAGTGGATACCTAGCCATTGTAATATCTATGGGAAAGAAAAAGCAGATGACCTTGCAAAGAATGGATGTAAACTGCAACAGCCTGATTTTATTCCATCATACCAACAAATCTGCAACTTAATCCAAAACAAATTTCTCAAGGACCTTCATAATTCATATAGCGAAATTACTAAAGACAAGGCTTGGGGTTCCCTGTTGAACTCTCCACTCCCCATGTGCCTTCCACGCTCCATTTTCACAGCCAATTTCAGAATTTTGACTGGACATGACTTTCTCCAGGGACACTTAAGCCGTATCGGAGTGGTCAACACACCCTACTGTACCCTGTGTCTTTCAGGAGCTTTTATGGACTTTATTCATTTGACAAGCTGTCCTGCGCTTTCTCTTTTGAATTTTTACCCGACAACTTTCACAATAAGGCTAATTTTTATTGGGCTGCCAGAGGACTCATGGCCGATAAGGCCGCTGTCTCGACGTAGGATAAAAAAATTAAAAATTTAGTCTTCAAGAAACATTTTCTGCACAGTTCTGTTTTTATCTTTTCTAAAGTTGTAGGTAAATGTGCAAATAAAAATGCAGTTAAATATTCCATAAAGAGCAGATATATCTACAAATATAAATCTGATTATATAGAATAATTCAAAACAACATTCTTATTCAATATAACATCCAGGTCAATCTGCAATCATTGATATATAATTCTATCAAGTACTGATAAATATTCCTAAATATAATAAAACAAGGTAAATTAATTCAAACAAAACAGCTGGCATTAGAAAAATAAATAAATTACATTTTTTTAAAAGTCTGTGATGTACGAGAAAAATGTTCGAAATTAAAAGAATGTAAATAGTGATTATCAGAAAGAAAAAATATTTATATTTTACAAATTTTATTTCTTTATATTATGTTTATATATTTTGAGAGAATAATAATTCATCTCAATTTGTCTTCCCTAGATTCACCTCTTTTGTTATAAACATTATATTAATTGTTATTTTCATTAAGTTCTCAGAACATCTTTCCTCAATTTTAAAGTAAAAAATATAATTTTATCAATTTAAATTATATGTAATCACATGTTATAAAATCTATATTCTAAAATCTGGTTAATTGTTCTACCAATTTAATATCCCAAAATATAAATTATCTAAAGTGAAAAAATAAACAAAAGGAACCACAATAGACTTATTGTTTAAGATAACAATGTATTAATTGAAAAAGCAAAGTTCAAATTTTACAGATTTATACACATTTTTATTTTACTATAAAAATAAAAAATTTACTGAAATCAGTAGAAATATTTATGACAAAAAATAGATCTTTATATGTAACTATTACTATAAAATATTACTATTTTTGAAAAAATCAAAGGCACTATTAGTAAAACATTCAATTATAGAAACAACATTTAAAAAAGAATCACTGGATTGGTATTTTTACTTTAAAGTAGACTACATTTTTACAGAAAACATATACAGGACAAATAACAAGATACATTCACACACATATTTATAATGAAGATAAATCACAGAAAATGGAATATAGCTTAATAAGAAATAAATATTACAATAAAGGATCAATGAATGCATGAAAATAAATTTATTTAAAAATGCCCATAACTACTACAAGTAAATGAACTATTACATGAGAAATAAGTTTAAGTTGAAAACCAAATAATTAATGTAAATATAATTTTAATTTAGACAATCTAAAAAATCTAAACATAGAATTCAAAAACTGTTTTCACAAATTATAAAACAGCCCATTTATTCAAAATTATATGATTTTTTTAAAATAATAACAATATTTAAAAATAATTATGTTTACATGATATACAATATTATTTATTTAATATAAAAAATGTATTGTAAAATGAACAAGCAAGTACAAAATTAAATTTCAACAGAAAAATTTACTATTTAATAAATAAACAATCATACAATTAAACATCACTGCTGACATCAGTTGAAAACCAAAGTGTTATCACTGCAAAGAAACTATCTTTATTGACTTTTAAAAATAAAAAAAACTAAATTTATAATTTAAATGAATGGATTTGCTTTAAATATAAATTTATTAGTCTGTGTGATAAAACCTCACTTCTCATATAGTGCCCAAATATAGTGATGTTTACTATTTTATTTTGTCAAGCATAAATATTCAAATTTTTGTGTATATCTGATTTCCTGATTCAAACTTAGGGTCACTGGTGTAACTTCATGTTATTAAAAGCATTACAAGATTCAGTTTAAGAATGTAATTACAAAAGTATAATCTAAAAATGAAATTATATAATAGAATTCATGATTTCATTTCTAGATTTAATAAGATTTAATCTGGCTTTTTTTAATGATCTAGAATACAAAAGAACAGTGCAAATTAATAATTATAGAAAGATTCACAGAGCACCAGTAATAAATAACATTCAAATGGGTTATCATGAGAAAATTTCAGATTAAAAAAATAAAACTTCCTCTAGTAACATCAAAAATACTAATATTATCAAAACTTTTTCAACATTTACAAGGATAAGAAGCATTTAACAATGGAATGTAAAAGTCAGTAAATAAAAAAAAAGGAATGCTTCAAATTAAAAAGTAGATGTTACAGAAAATATATTGATCATAAGTTGTTTCATTTCCCAAAACTGACTAATATAATGTCCCTTGAAAATCCTTTTATAAAATCTATTTTTTACTGAGATATATTGAAAACTTAAAATAATGAATTTGTCTAAATAGAAATGTTCTATAGGATCATTTCTAATTTTTCAAATAGTATAGATATTTTAAACCTGGCTTATCAAATTCAATTAAAAATTCATGGTAAAATGAATTACAAATTTCTAGAAACACCTAATAATTATAAAATCAAAATTATAAAGAAGCTATAAAAATTAATTTGTGATTTACTTTTTTGATAAAAAAAGGCTTTTGTGAAAAAAAAATTAAAGTAAAATGTTAATTGCAAATAATTTAATCCTTGCAAAAATCCATATCTAAAGCAAAGAAAGCAGTTTACATTAAACAACCATAAAATCATTTAATTGACTTGAACGATAACTATAATAAATTATACTTATTTATTATAGTTATTTGTAAATAAACACTTCAAGCAATAATTTTATGAATTTTCAACTGACAGTAGTAAATAAAAGTATGCTAATTATTTAACATGGCAATATTAAATTAGATGTTTTTATTATGCTATCATTTAACTTGATCGTTAAATTTAAGACAATTCATTCTTAATTATTCAGTATTTCAAATCATGATCTGCATAAAAATTTAAATATAATTTTACTGCAGTAACAAATAGCTGTAAAAGAACATTTAAATGGAAATATTTCTCTAAATAAAGTGGTAAACATCATTAACAATTATTAAAAGTATAATAATTAAGCATTTCAAATAAATTTAGTTAAAAATCTAAAACATAAAGAACATTTAAAGGAAAAAAAGGAATAATTTGAGTAAGTACCCATAAATGTACTAGGCTGTATACTTACAGTCTATCATGCTATAAATCATGAAAGTTAGTTATCATTTAGAGAATTCAAATCATACATACCTAGATATACTATAGTTTAACATTTAAGAATAATATTTAATATTCAGGAAAATAAAGTTAAATTTTGAATTTATTTTCATGGATATTAAATATTTTAAATCATACTAAACTGTCATAAAGTAAATGTTACTTAATCTTCCTTTAATATAACATGACCTGCTGATAATATATGTTTTGGCTGACAGGAATAAAAGGATTATACATAGAATCCTGTATTAAACATAGTTTTATTAAGCATAAGATTAAGATTTCATGTAAGTATAATGTACAAAATGGAAATAATGCCACTGAATCATACATAAAATTCAGTGGTTAGTACAAGTGAATAGTGAAAAGCTTACAGGTTATTAGGAAAATTTTACAATTAGAATATGATGATCATAATAATAATAAAGAATTTTATAAATCAAAAAACATAACTGAAAAAAGTAGAAGAGCAGTGTACACAGTAAAAATATATAATTTGTTATGTACAGCCAATTTTTACACAGATATAGTATTTTTAAAGGGAAATTATTATTCTAGCACACATACTATTGTTATTGTTTATTACATTCAATAGTTTATTGAAGCTGAAATTTTGTTAAGAAGCAAACATGACAAATTTAACATACAAATAAAAAAATAATGAAATCTAGAACAAGTAAACAAAGAGAGTGAAGGAACATGTATAGAGAATATATATACGTCCTATTCTATTAAATTTTACTATTATATATTATTGATATTTTTAAAACATAAAATATGATAATCAGATATTAAATTTATCAGCTAATTGAATACATAAATAACTTTAGTTTTTTGGAAAAAAGTATCTATTTAAAAAAGTAAATGGCTATATAGTTATTATAACAAGGTGCAACATGTAATATTATTGCTGTTCATGAAAAGTCATTTGACCTAGAACAAAATTTAAATTCTAAACAATTAACTGTTAACAGTTTATTTACAAAAAAATACTTCTTTTACTGATTTTTTGAACAAGGCAACAACTGAAAATGATTCTAAATTTTTTCCAACATCAAAAGCTGCCCATGAAATTTTCCTGTTGAGGAAAAAAAAAATTAATGATGTTAATTTAAAAATTGATAATAATATAAGCAACACATATAAAACTGGTTTTTATAATAAAATATATTATTTTTAAAACTTCAGAATTTTGTACAACAATTATTTTTTATATGTAAAATAAATGCTGTATAAGGGTACAAATCAAAATATATAATTACTTAATAGAATTGTGAAAGAAACGTATGAGCATATTACTCAAAATACCTCAATTAAATTTATCAAGTAAAAGTGCAATATAAAAGCACAGAGAAATAATGATTTAAAAAAAACTAATTGCAATTATAAAACTCAATTAATATGAAATAAATCAATTCTAAAATACTGGAATAAAAAGCATAAGAATATTTCTAAAAGAAAGCATAAAGTTAAAATTTTGAGTTATAAACAAACCTTGATTATCAAATACATCACAAAGCTATACTGAATATTAAGCATAAAAATCCTAAATGTTCATATTTTGCCATCAAACATAGAGATATTCCCAGCCGCAAGGCTTTCGACAAAATTTGTTTCTCTAACAGGATGATAATCATGGATAACCATGTGGGTCTCTCTCGTCTTTCAACAATGTTATCTGAAAGAGAGGCATTTTTTAATTAATACATGATAGCTTTATTTCTTACTATTATACTATATATAAGGAAAATTCAAATAATACAATAAAAAAGGTGGGGAAATTTTACTTAAATATTTAATATGAAAAATAAAAACTTATGTACAAGAAAGTTCATACACCAGAAAGTTTTGTATGGAATGAAATTTAATCTAAATATGCAAATAGTTGAAATTTGATTACTGGTTAATAAATGACTTAAATTTTACACATTGCAACTTCATATTCAGTAGGTGTAAATAATAACCTATTTAAACACAGTATATTAAAACTAGTGTTCAGAATCTCTATTACATTTGACAATAGATACTTAAATTTAATATTTTTTGAATGTTTGAAAATTTAAAGTTTGAATTATTGCATTGGTAAATAAGAATAAAGACTGATAAGGCAAGTTAAAGAAATATTTATCATGTACTTCAAATCTATGAAATAGATGATGTCAGCAAGAGTAAATCAATAGCAGATATAAACAGGACAATAATGTGTTTAATCTAGAAACACAACACAGAAAGAACACTGTCAGGGAACAGAAATATCAATTCCTATAAAAGATCTGACACATGACATTCCAAAGTGATAAATTCGACCATCGTTAAATAACTAAGAAATACTTAAAATCAGTTTTCTGTTACTAGTAGGGATGTTTTTCCAATTTGAATTAACAATGATGTTAGATCAATACTGCGTCAAAAATATTTTAAAGATTTGATAGTTTTGATGTTAAAATTAGAAATAAATGGATAAAATATGATTAAATAGTATAAATACAAACAGGACAACTTTCTGATGTTATTTTGAATGTTGATATAAGCTTGATATAGTAATGAGATTTAATTTCAGTTATTAATAATATTTGACCAATAACAAATGATTATAATCTGCTTATAGCAGTTTATAAATAAGGTTAGTAAATAATTAGAATACACAATGTTTGGATTGTCGCCCAAAGCTAATTTTTTGCTTACAATGGGTAATTAGAATGTAGAATACAGAAGAATAAAAATATTAAGAAATAATGTTAATGGTAATTTTGGAAACATATCATATAAACATATCATATAATTACCATTATAGCTTATTGAGATAAAATTGAGTACTATGACAAAACTTGTTCTGTGTGAAAACTGATTACAGTTTTAGCAGTTATATTTACAACCCTTGGATTTTAAAACACATAATTATTTACCATTAGTATTTGGTTTCAAAAGTAAAATGTTAGTTTTTTAAGTTCTTATTTTTTAATTAAGTAAATTTTAAATTGTAAGATTTTAAGTTAAATTTCTTTGCATTTATGTTTTTCGTATTTATATATTTATGATTGTTATGTTTTTTATTTTTGTATATAACTCAACTCAAACATTCCAGATCTTAGGAATTTCCTTGAAAGAACTTTCAGGGCAAAACAATAACATAAATAAATTAATATGCATTGAATACATGGAAAAATAATGCAAAGAATAGATTTTTATGTAAATTTCTAACCCTTAAATAACCTTATGCACATAGTTAAATTATAAGGATTCCAACGAGGAATAGGAGACAAAGATCCACCTAGTGTAAACATGTTTATTTACTTAGTTTTTGTTTACCTTTAAAAGTTTGAAGCTTTCACAAACATAGTCACAGTTTAAGTATGTAATTGCTAAAATTTCCTACTTGAATGCAAGAAAATTATACCCTTTAGTTTTTTGTAAGTATTTTAATAATTTAATAAATATATCATAAGGTTGATTATATATAATTTATTTTTATTTTAAAATAAACTTAATATTTTAAATTAAAATAAGGATAATTATTCAGGAATAGATGAGAAATAAAACCGAACTAACAGAGATTAAAAATGAATAAAATTAGTGTGACTGCTTATTAGAATTTTTTATTTATTTAAAAAATCTTAAAATTTGTTCATAATTATTGATTAAATTACGTTATAGGTGGCGCTGCAAGAGCATAGTGAGTCAAATGTGTTGTCATTGTCAATGAAAATGAAAGGGAAAGAGAGGAAAAGCGAGGTGAAATTTGTTTTGTTGCCGCTGCAGAGCGGTGTGAACTATAGTTGGTGAGTAAACCTATCGGAAGTGCAGAAGCTTTTTTATTCTTAGAAATTCCGAAACCAAAGGATCTATGAAATGATAGTCGAATGTATTATATGGTGGTTGAACCTCATGTTGAATTTTTAAAATATTTAGTTGTGTACCAGCAGAAGAAAACAGATAACCTTCCAACTACTTTTCACTAGGATCTTTTAGCAAGTGGGTTTTTTAAGTACTTTGTTAATGTAATTTTTTTTAAAAAATATTTTGCTTAACGTTTTGTCATTGTTTTAGCAATTTCTAAAATTTTATTCTATCCTCTGAATTATATAATAATTAAGGTGATCTTATGAATACTAATATACGGAAATATGAATGAAATGTTTACTTTCTAGCAAAAATTTTGTTAAGTATTTAATGATTATTTATGAAAAACTTCGGAACTAATATATTAAAATAAAGTGTTTCAATAGCTAATTTTAAAAATTTGAATATTTTATAATTATATTTGCAAACTACCAAAAATCATTCTACTCAAGTAAATTCTTCAATAGTGATTTTTTTTTAAGAAAAAGTTGTATAGGAAGCTATAGATATGTAAGGTTACTCTTTATAACATTGTACATGTTTAAAAACTTTGTATTGCAATACAAATGTAAGAGCACATTTTGAATATTGTTTCTTAAAATATTGTACTTTAGCATTCATCAAGCACCAGTTATATTAAGTTACTGCTGAATATTATACATTTATATTGAGAAGCTTATTTACTTTGTGTTTAAGAACTACATTCTCTATAGTCATTCCTTCTGAGTTGCATTCACAAATATAAACATAAATTAATACAAAACCTTTTAAAAATATTTTTAAAGCAAATTTAATGTGCTGATATATTTTTCAACTCGATAGAATTTTTCTTCTTTAAATGAAAGTGATTTTGTAACTAAAGACCTAAACAAGTGAAATACCAACTACCATTCAACTATGAAGCAGTGTTAATAGGTAAATATACTAAGATGTAAAGTTTAATAGATTATACTAAAATTATTTCGCATATTTTTAATTGTGTTTACATAAGAAAATTTTTTACCAGTCACTATCAAATAAACCTTCGAATATGAATTAATGAATGAGATTATGACTTAATTCTATGATTATATTGTTAAAAAACTATTCATAATAAAAAAAATTTCAGATATAATTTTAATATCTTATTATATAAAATAGCAGCTAATTTCTTTAGACTTTCAATAATACTGTTGATTTGCGATAAATAAAATACCTATATGGACCTGGTTTAATGTGCTATTTCTTTCAATTCATTTGCTTCCATTATTGAATTGATTGTTGTGGGATTCTGACAAACTATTTAAATTACCTTCAAACTAAATTATTGTTTAATCATTAATATGATAGCTTCTACCTTTCGTGTAGAAATTTTAAAGTTTTTGTAATGCATTACATCGAATAAGTAACTAAAAACTATAAGAAAATCACTTTTTTTTGTGTTAACATTTGGGAGGTCTTCATAGATGCTGGATCATATTTATATTTGGCAAGGAGGAAATCTCCCGAGCCTTAGTAGATATGCATTAAAAAAACAATTGCCAAATCTTGCATATTCAACAATACCTGGATTTGATCCTGGGACTTATCTCATGAATACTTCTCCTGACACTAAGCGATTAATCCATAAGTTAGTTCTTATCACTATTGATTAATTTCAATAAAATTTCATGATTTACTTTGTTAAATGTGATTTTATTTACTTTTTATGAATATATTTTACATTTGGAATAATTTTAAAACATTTAATGCTTTCGTTTTTAAAATGTTAAAAATTAAATGAATTCCTAATCGAAATTATATCAAAATACTATTACTTTGGACTTACAAATTACTATTACATTGGGTATTCTCTGCGAACATTTTATGGATGCCGTTATAAATATTTAAAGTAAAAAGTGGATAAAGATGTGTTTATATAAAATAACTCTTTATAAAGTGCAGATAAATTTCGGTAGTACAAAACAGAAATAGAGTAAAGTCTTCTGTATTTTTTCAATTTTAAACTGTTAGCAATTCTAATTCATTATAACTTGATGTGCAATTGCATTTCAGTTCTCTTATCACTTAGTTTTATTTTCTAGCATGTTTGCATTTGTTTTAACTTTCTCATGTGAAGTAATTAACTTATTTTGATATCAACACATTTTTGTATGTTAGTTTTAATACCAATATTAATGTTACATGGAAAACTTAAAGCATTTGCTGAAAAATTTATTTCACAAATATTAATATCATTAAGTTGTTATGCACTCGAAGAAATCATGCTACAGAAAAATATTCAGTATTACAGTTCTGAGTATTTTTCTGTTTATGAAGATTATTTACATGACTTTTTCCTCCAAATCACCAAGCAGAAAACAAGCAATGAAATATTTATTTTTAGTTAAAAAATTCCTTTTGCTTGGAATAAATTTACCACATGCTTCTTAATATGCAATTCTTAAAAAAGTAAAATCTGTCAAATTATAAACAGATTTCACACACAATTTTTAAGAAATAAGCAGCAAACATTAACAGAAACAATTAAGAAGCAAAAAAATTCTAAATGCTCATGCTGTGTGGGGGAAAAAATTCTACATAGGGTTACTGAAAAGTGCAGTTTAATTATATGTTTTAGTAACTATGCATTCCTAGTGTAAAACATAGCCAGAAAAATCTTTACAACTCCCCAAAACAGAAAAGTACGAAATTTTTTTTTTCATGAGTCATTGCTGCGTAGTTGAGAAAAAATAAAAGAATTGCTGTCAAACTATCAGTAAGAGATATTATCAAAATATTAATGTTGATAAATAATTTTTTGGCCAAGTGTGTAGATGAATATCCAACCTTCTGGAATGAATAAGGAAAAATGTAAAGATATTTAAAAAGAAATCAGTTGTAACTTGGTTAGTTATATACAAATATTCTTTATTGAAATTTATCATCCATAGTACCTATCCATCTCTGGAATGTTATATTGATCTTTAAAAAAATAAATAAAAATAGGAAATTGGCCAGTAAAAAGAAAGAAATTCACTAGCAGCTTTTCAATATCTTGAAACCACCCTTTATTTTTAAATTTATAATGGTTACATCCAAATAAATGTCAAATTTAACTTTTTAATTAAAGGTAAAATATGATTAGGTGTCTCTAAATCACACATGAATTTTGAAATTTTTCCTCGATTTACTGCAGTAGGATTGTGCACCAATTTTATATTCATATCTTATTTAGTTAAACCGCTTATTAGTTTTTATATTAAATTTTTTAACCATTTATATTTTACAAGTAATCATATACTTCTTATTTTTGTAAGTGTATTTTTTTGTTGTATACTAAATGTAGATTTCTTAAACATCAGGCATATCTTTAAAAATATTTTAAAAAATTTTGACTGGCTTCCAGCTTACCAATGTGTGTTATTATTTTTCTTTTTTTATGTCTAATTTGATTTACAGTATTTAGTGTTTCAAATATATCAGTTAAACTAAGGACACAAAAATAAATTTAACAAAGATATAATTTCATTTACTGCACAATCCGAGTTTATTGTTTTGACTAAGCTTTCAAAATATTTTTACCCCAGTCCATTTTATGCTACTTTCAATTAAAACCATAATTTTAAATTTTACGTATTTTTTTATTTATATTTGAATTTATCCTAATGTCAAATTCATCAGTTTTAAGTATTTGATTTTTAGGTGCATTCAATCTGTGAATGAAAGATAACACAATGTATTTAAATCTCATAAAGAATATAAGTTTTTGTACATTTTATTGATAAATATATCCGGATTTGCCGTGTTAAATCAAAGTTTCTCTCTCCCAAGTGATATAAGATAATTTGTCATTTTTTTAACAGTGATGGTTCTTGTTAACATGCATTAATTAAAAAAAACTATTGCTTCTGGAAATATAGATTAAAATTTATATAATTTTAATAAAAACTGTCAATGTTATTTCCTTATATTTCTGTATATCCAATAAAGTTGATTAAGAATATGTCATTTCATAAATATTTTTAATTTTGAATAGTAAGTTATATGCAATAACTTTACATAATTACATCTTGGAGACTTTGTATTCTTATGTGGATTTAGAGAAGGATATTTAAGTCCTTCTCAATTAAAGTTTTCACTTTATAAGCATGCTTAACTATCTTTGCTATAGTATTGAAATATGGCAAGAAAATACTTGTTGCTTGGGCACCATAACTATATTTCTACTTTTAAAAAAATTATTATTAAAATGAATAGTATGTATTATTATTTTGTGAAGTTTAATTCTTATGGTTTTATCTTATGCAAATTTTGAGGAAGTTGATGCAAATATACATTTTAGCATATTCAACTAGCTTTCTTGCATGGTTAAAGTTAAGAGAAATTTTCATATTTGGAAATTAGATGGCTTCATTAAGAGAAATAATTTAAATCCTAATGAATGCCTTTTTATACTTTCTTAATTATGTTGGGAATTGCTTAAGTTTGATTTTCAAATGGTCTTTTTAGGCCTCCATGTATATTTTCTTGTTTCTTAATTGCAAAAATTTCAATAACTTCATCACTTTTCAGTGTTTATGGTTAGAGATATCATAATTTATATCAATATTATCTCTAACTATAAACGCAGAAAAAGAAATCCAAATCCCATTATATTACAACTATTCATCATTTAAAAAGTAAATGGATTACTTGATATTTTAATTTATATCTGGATTTTAGCAGATCCCTCCTTTTAATGAATGTTACGGATTCTATATTTATCTTCTTTATTTTTTTCATAAGTCCCAGAAAACACCCAAATATTGTTTTTTCTTTTTTTTCCTAATTATATTTCATCAAGTAATCCATAACCTGTTTGTCATTTATAAGCTATAAACAAAGAAAACTAATATCATATAACCATTGGAGTATTCTCAAATATTTTCATAAAAATTGTATCAATGTATAAAACTGATTTTTATTTTCAAACCATGTTTCTAAATCGATCAGCTGTTTGATAACAAATATTATAAAAACTTAATAAGTAAGCTATCTTTGTTTAATTAATGAAAGTATTGTAATGAAAAAAATTGCCTTTTATTTTGTGACTAGAATAAAAAATCTACGCTCCAAGAAAATATTGTCCTTGTTTAATGTTTATTAAAAAGTTAAAATTCTTTTTAAATATTTCTTTTGATATCCATATAAAAAAAGTGAGAAAATTTTTTTTATTTCTGACTTGCACCTGAAAGCTTGCTTTGCAACAGGTTTCAGTTATTACAATCATATCTCTAATTGGGTGAATTGACAAGCGCTCTTATTCTTCCAGGTACTAATTTCCCCCACACGCTTGTGGTAAATTTTGGTTGTTTTGTTGTATTTATTCCTGTTGTGTTTGCAAGTCCCATATGAAGTTATTGGAAACATGGGCTATTCATATATTACACAGTCAACATAATTCTTTTCACAAGAAAATTAAATGGTGATTCTAATGTTATTTTATATCCTGAATCCAAATATATAATCAGATTCCTTTCATCAGGCTTAGCTTTTTTGTTAATGTCATTTGCATTTTTCTTTGGTTCTTGCAAATTAAGGATAAATTGAAATGGTAGTGAGCCTGGAAACATGCTTATGATGGTTGCTGTTTTTATTTCTGCTGTGGTTTTACACTGTTTCTTATTGGTTTTAAGTTTTATTAACTTTTCATCATGCCAAGAAAGTCTTTAAATCAACCTTACAACTTCTGCTACATCTGTAGAAAACTGACATTCAAATCTCTCAAAGGTGAAATTTCTTACCGCTTGTAAAAAATTATTATAAACTGTATTTCCATTGTAAAGCTGGTGATTTTGGTAAAGACTAGGCCTCGGATATGTTCTGTGTATCATATATTAAGCTTCTGGTGGGATGGGAAAATGGTCCTCATCATATGGCATTTTCAGTCCCTATGACTTTGTGGGAATAGAAGGACTATTTAACTGATTGTGACTTCTGCATAACAAACATTAGAAGAATAACGTCCAAAACAAAATATACAGTAAAATATCCAAATTTGGCATCTGCAATGAGACCTATACCTCATAGTGAAGAGAATCCGGTGCCAAAGTATCCAGATTATTGTGACTTAGTGGTAACTCCGATCAAGCATACAGTGAACATGAAGGAAAAGAGAGAAAGTAGCCCTACCTTTGAAGCATGTAGTTCATCAAAACATAACTTTTTATGTCAACCATATCTTAATGATCTTATAAATTTATCTAAACAGCCGGTGGAGTTTTTAAGTTTCAGCCTCACAAGCTTGGAATCCACTTAATAGCGTACAGATATGCTTTTATCATAATCGACATATGATTTTAAAGATTATTTCTCTTAAGGCAATATAGTTTTTGTAATGTTTGTTAAGTAATGGTTCTTGAATATGAACACCAGCCATATGAATAGCGATTATTCATAGACTTATGGAAAGTTAGTTTTGAAGGCTGTATTACTGCATAATCGAAATGAATTACCATCAATATACCTGTTGCGCAAGCAAGTGATATAAAAGAAATATGAAAATCTGTTTGGAAAAATTTTGTACACTAAATATAATTAAAATATATGCTGTGATTTTTAAGAGTATTAGCTTTATTGTTAGGTTTGCAGCTTGAAGACACAAAATTTAGTTTTTTGTGTAAATAGGACAGCAGGTATAGGAAGTCTCATCACATATGGGAAACAGTAGCCTAAATAAGAATCTCCTATTCCAGCGCAGAAAATTGTATCAAATATTCTCATTATTGGTTTCCAAAAAGACGTTTTTACCTCCTCTACATATGAAACTGGTTCTGTTGGAAAATTTTTCTAAAAGTTATGGACAAAAGTTCTGCCTGTTTTTGTATCTGAAATCTAATATTCCTAAAATAAGTGATGCAAAATTGAGGTGAGGAATATTTACAGGACCTCAAGTAAAAAATCAATAATATCGCATTTTGTCGAACTACTGAATCCATCGGAAAACGCAGCGTGGAAATCATTCAAATGTATTTGTGTGGATTTCGTGGCAAGAAAAATAAAATTTAAAAAAAAGCTGAAAGAAAATAGTGAATGAACTTCCTACAAAGGAATAGGGTGTAACATGCCCTTAAAAATCCCGTTTTTGGACTCCCATTTAGACATTTGCTCTGGAAATCTCAAGGTTGTCTCTGGTGATTATGGTGTTTTCACCAGCAGATTGCTCCCATGGAAGAGGCACCAAGGCAAGTGGAGTCTCACTATGCTATTCGACTAAGAGACACCCCAATGCAAAATATAGCAGAAAATCAAAACATAAAGCTTTTTAGGTAATTATAGTTGGAATGTATTGACCTTTGTTAACAGAATTAACTGAATATGTATCATTGTTTCCTAAAGATCAATTCTTTTACAACTTTAAAAATCGCAAAAAAAACACTGCTTGATGAAGAAACTTTAAGCACATATTTGAACTCAGCTGGAAAAGATTCTATTTAGTTCTTGTGAAAGAAAAGAAAGTTTTTTTGTATACCAGTGTTATTTAAGTTTATTTTTAGTAATTTTTTTATCCTTCATACCGCCTTGTAATAAGCCTTAATTATCAATTTTTTAAAATTCTTGTAACTCTTCTCTCGAGATTTATCTGTTATCCGAAATTATATGCTGAAAACACACAAGAGCACTTTCTGAACGCAGCCCATCTCAGACTTACTGTCTCGTGTCAATATTCTTTGTTTGAATGTATTGTGTGTGTACTTTTTATTATTACTTGAATAATATAAACATGGCTAAGGAACTTTCTATCCTCTTTTCAGTAAAAAATATGCGAATCAAAACCTCTAAAACAGTTTCTAAGATTCCTTTCTCAGGAACTATTAGTTATAATGTTCAGCAACTTATACCTTCTATTATTATTTGAGTGCTCAACGTTTATCTTTGGGGCGTTAAAAATAATTAGCAGTTTAAATTTTCCTTCAAAAGTTTGAATTTGATTCCTACATCTGGATTAGGTGTATTGAATGGCCCAGAATCCCCTTGAATATTACGTCCTGACCGAATGAATTGACCTTGGATTGTAAAGTTGTCCGAAGAGCGACAAACTAAACCTGTCTCTACCATGGATATTTGTACCTGGAACCAGGGTGTACGCGTACCTTCCTGGGGCTTGAGCAGCCACCAGAGGCGTCGGCAGGTGGTGGATAACCGAATGTCCTGTAGGAATGACAGGATAGCCTTGAATATAGAATCAGAGGCCGTGAACCAGCTCCCGTAAACCCTGGTGTTATGCCTAGGGTTATTTGGCACAGCGGTAATGGTGTCTTAACGGAGCATCTAGTTGCCTGGCGAACTTCTAGAGTAATTTGCCTTGCCCAGTAACTCAGGCAATGCTGGGTGGACTGTTATATTATCTGAGCTTATTAATTGTTATCTTGTGGCTGAAAAGACACAAGAAATAACAAACCTTTCTGCATTTGCAGGTGAAGCCTCTGAAGTAGACCTTGCTAAAAAAGACAAGGGAACTCAGAGGCAATCTTGTAAAGGGGCAGCAATGAATCCTTCACTTGAGATAGAAATGACCTCCAAACCATCTTCTTCTGGTGAAAGTCAGGAAGCTATCCCTAGCATGACTGACTTTCTGACCAGATATGACTGATTCAGCTAGACCCTATCTGCTGGAAATGACATACGCAAGAGGAAATGGCAGAGCATATCATTTACAAATGCGAGGCTCTTGCCCTCCCTAGATTAACTTCTTTAGGCATCATCCATACTAGAGAGTTACACCTAGACTCCATTAAAGGGTTATCGGACTTTATTAATATAGTGGGTGACCCGAGCAACTGGAACTAGGAAACATTGGGTTTGGAATTAATGGTACAAAATTCTGATAAAAGCAGAGGTGCCCAATGACATACAAACCCAACTCTAAGAAGAAGAAGAAGAAGATGGATATTTGTAGTGATTCATAAATTCCCTCTAAGCTCTAGGCACCAATCAAATTAGAATTGGTATCTTGAGCTTAGAGTGGTACCAAGTCTTATTTGACTTGATATCACTCTTAAACCTCGTTCTACTACAATTTAAATTTAGTAAAACGAGAAACTGATCATTTAGACCTTCCTGAGAAGAAAATGCCTTTGGTTTTTTATTTCAAGTGTCAAAAATAGAAATATTACTAATAAAATACAAATAAATCTCTTGTAAAGTCTCCACGGTCTTAGGCTTGGATTCTTTAATTGCTGTATTTTTTAGAAAAGGCATATAAACTTGTTTGAAACGGTATTTAATAATAACAGAAAATTTGAAATCTTGAAAATATTACTTCAAAACACAGATTAAAATGTGAGCATGTCTAATGAATGATTAATAAATAATTTTGACATTTATTTTTTTAAATATTTGTCTATGTCTAAAAGAAATTAGCAAAAAATCCTTCCAATTTGCTTGCATGCGTCGCCCTCTATGAAAGAAATTTCGAACTAATTTTTCTCTGCTAAAATTTTTTTACTCTTTAATTTGTAGATTTCTATTAAAATAGCCTTCATGCATAAAAATCGTTGATCGATAAACCCCAAAATCTACTAACAGAAAATTCTCTCTTTAGGGAATAACCAGTATAAATTCCATTAAAATATCGAATGAAAATGAAAAAATATCGTTTAATCTTCGAAGTGTAATAGGAATCCCAACATACCATTTGGGTCAACTTCGTGTAGGTAATCGAATAAATAAAAGATAAAGAAATATACAAATGGTGAATCCACAAATCTGATGAACTCAAGCATATAGGATATAATCATTTCACAGAAATTATACAACCAATCATTAAAAAAATTGTTTTATGATTGCTTGTATAATTTCTGTTTTCATTCATCGTTATTAGCACTTGTCCAAGGCAATAAGTACCATAAAAAATGCACAAGTATCAAAATTATCTGTATTTTTAAAAATAGCATACTTTGAATAATTAAAGTTCATTTTGAATCTAGCTCATCAATTATTCATAGCATCTTCAATAATTGAAGGTGGAATATAGAATTCTTTTACGTTGCCAATAATTTTCTTCATAGTGTAAACAATTTTCAGTATGTCATTAAATTGTTATCTTTCTAGTAAGCAAAACTAATTATACATTTCTTTTAAATATGAATGAAAAAAATTTTAATATATTTGATGGAATGTATGTATAATTCCAGATAATATTTGTGATTAATAAAAATATTACTTCAGAGATACATGTTGTAATAGTGTCATTCGACTTGTGATTTTTTTTCCGTTAGTATAAACCCGATTGGCATTGATACCAGTTGTGATTTACCCTAGATTGTTCAGCGAAATTATAATTTTTCATAAACAATTTTTATTAGTGAATTTTCTCCCATTATATAGTATATTTAATTGTTCAAAAGTTATTCAATGGTTTCTTTCTCCACACACACATATGTAGGCTTATATAATATAGAACAGTTTCATATAGGTTAAATTTTTATTCATTTATTTACATTTTGCTTTCATTACTCATAATTCTAAACTGTATTCTGCAAAGTTGAGTGAAGTATTATATTCATACGCAGTGTATCAAATTAATTCAAAAATTAAGCACTCTCATAATTTATGCGTTACTGTCCTTTTATTAAACTAAGTATATTGCGAATTGTATATATTGTTAAATTCAGTAAAAAGTTTTCAGATATTAGTATTTATTAAAATCATTTTAACTGCCATAACAGTTTTTAGTTATTTTTCTTCGTTTCCAGATCATGTCAGGATATAATTACGTGGAAATATTATCGAATTAGAATCTAATCTATTTGTAAGCGCTTATCAAATTATGGTAATTAACAAAAAGTGATGTTTTGTTTAAAAGAAGAGTGTATAAAAATACTATCAACAGAACTTTATTTTTATAACAATTTTTATTTATTCGTGCCATGTAACTATACTGTTTGAGATTTTCATAATAAATTTCAGTAAATACTAAATTTGCTTTATTTATATATATATATTTAATAATTGGAATTATGTCTTCAGGAAGAAATTTACCGTTACTTTTAATGTTTAAATCTTTAGGTATTAGTGCCGTAATTAGTTTTTAAGAAACTCTGGGTTTCATAACAATATGATTTCTGAATACAAATGCATTGTAGCATACCATTTCGGCATCACTCTTCTAAAATGCGCCTTCTACCGAATCTTTTTACTTTTTCCACACTTAAAGTTTGTCAGTACGGCACAATTGGCGCTGTGTATTTTTCAATCACTGTAACTTGATAATATTTGGCGCATTCTACTTTATCATAATGCAATCTAAGAACTGAAAAATAGTCATTTCAAAATAATTATGTTCGTATTTCCTGTCGATTGTTTCCAACAGGTTGTTAATTGTTTGAAACAGTGATTGCGTTTTTTAAATTTTTTCCTAACAAATCTAGTTTGGCGGTTTTATTTAAACATTCCTACTCACATTCAGCAAGATTCAGATGAATAGTTCTAGCTCCACTCTTTGGTTCAGCAGCTCATGAGTTCGAATCCCTTTCTTCAGTTTGAATGTTTTGTAGTGGTTCAGAACCCACTCTAAACTTTAGGTCCTGATCTGATTAGCCATTGGGTTGCAAAAGTGTCCTCTGTCGGTAATTCTAACGAATGAGAGGCCATAGGTTCAATCGTAATCACTGTTGAACAATAGGGAAAAAATAATAATCTACAATCGAATCTCAAAATGAGTGCTTAGGATTCAGAGGTATTTAACATAGTCACTGTTGCTCTTTAATTCAAGCTAGCCTTGTGGCCAGTAAATGTATCTGACGTGAATTGCAACTGGAGAGCTCTGTGAGGTTTTAGTGTTCCAGCTTTATGGGAAGAGATCATTATGTCCAACAGTATCTAAAGATGTGTACCATGGATTCTCCTAATCTATACATAAGAAGAGAAATATTGAAACTGTAGAACCATGTACAATTATCGGTTGCTAGGCCAAATTCATTAAAAAGAATTTCTATCACGAAAAAGCATCATGGTCCAAGTAATTATATAAGTTTTCTACCATTTATACAAAATTGAAGAAACTAGCGAGAAAATTTTTCTTTACAGAATTTGCATTATAGTGCTTATTATTTACGATGTTTTCAATGTAAGATTCCAGTTTAAATGTACTGTTTATGTACTTAATTTTTGTATGTGTAAATACCTGTTTTGTAAATTATCGAAGATAAAATAGTTTTCAAACGTTGCAAAATAGAAAACGATCTATTTTACACGCACCAATGTACTGATAGTCTGGTAACTATAGTCCAGTTTACTTGTCAATTTGGTAATTGAGTAGAGTCAGTGCTGTAAAGGCCCCACTTCCCTTCTTGCTCTGACAACGTGTCGTTGACCTTTGTAAGGCATTAGAATATCTGAATCACTTTATCTTCTGGAAGAACTTTTCACGAATGATCCAAATTCATGTGTCGCACGGGAATAGATTTTGAAAACTCTCAAGCATTCATTCCGATAAATATATGCATGCAGGAAGTACAAACACACAACACCAGTTTTCTGTCATTTAAGGTGGCTCTGTATTGAAAAACTGAGCTTTGTACTCCACACAGAACATAGTATTACCATCAGCCTTAATGAGCCAGCATGTGCATGTTGTACCCTCGCCACTTCGCACTCCATGTTTTGCGACTTCAGTGCTTCGCAGGTTTTTCCAAAATATTCAAACAATTTTAATTTGTCAATTTTTTAAATTTTTAAAGATTATTAAATTTATAGTTATTCTTTTGCGAATGTTTCTTTATTTTGCATTAGAACTCGTGTTCATATTCATCTGGAATTTTCGTTAGAATTCGTATTTACTTTTTCGAAGTTCCCATATTTCCCTTATTCGTATCCGTTTCCAAAATTGTTGCTTACGACACTTGGACAAGCTTCAAGCTGGCTGTGCGAATTAAGTCAATAGAGAGCGTCTTTCGTTTGGATCAGAGCACCACGAAGGTGAAAGTACGACTTTGCTCTTTTTAAGGTGCCTCGCGTAATTTTGAACCACTGTCAGGTGACGAGGGGGACACATGAGCTGGCATCCTCCTCTCCACATCCACGCCACACCAGCGGAAGGAATTTGGATGTCGCATATTAACGTGGACACGTCCCCAACCCACGGAGCTCCAGCAACCCAGTGAAGGAGAGTACACCATGGTCAACCCTCCCAACCACTGCCCGCGGCAAAAGATGCTTCACTTTGCTGAGCTTACGAGAAGCGGCGTGAAGCTACTGAGCCACTGGAGCTCTTTCCAAAATTACTCTGCGTAATAACAGAATTGTGAAAATGGAAGGTGCACTGGCATTGTGGATAATAGTATAAAAATTATTATATATGTGTAAATTATTATAAATGTTTACATATTTAAAACATTCGTGTGCCTGCATACAGGAAAACTCGTAAGGGCAAATCCTATTTCGGGGTTTTTCTGTTTTCGCGAAAGGTTCTGTTCCCCATTAACCGCGAAAAGCGAGGGATCACTGTAGTTTGGAATTCATTTTAGATAATAGGCTCCACCTTTGTATTTATAAAGTGGCCATAAAAGTACAAATGACCGAATTTATTTCATTCATGTTAATGCTTGTTGCTTATGCGATAACCGAATGGTTAACGCTCGTGCAGAAGTTCGTGGGTTCTAATCACTCCTTATGTTTGAATTTTTGTTGTGGTCGTAATCCTTTTTAAACCGTAGGTCCCGTTCTAATTTGCTGAGCAAAAAAGACCGTAGAGCGATCAACCAACTAATAATTCATGTTAAATTGAAGAATTTCTGTCTTTAAATTCTTAGGGGCCTATTATATAGTTGCCTGGTCATTTCTCTAGCCTTTGATTTACCTGTTCGTGTGAGTTTCATACGTGGAAGTCTGTTAAAGTTTGATATCTGGTTTAAAATTCTAAAATCTCAGTCGAATTGATCCACGTGAACGAAAAGTTATTATAAAGTGGCGAATTTAACAAACCCACTAAATGTTCTTTTGCTCTTTCGACAATAAAGTAATTCCAAATTAGTTAATGCGAGCTTACGTTTTTGCGATATACTGTCACTAGTAAAATACTGAATACTTATTTACTAATTAAGTTTCGTTCTAAAAACTTTTATTCTAATAAAGGAATACGGAGTGATTTATATTTAGAAAAAAATCTATCTTATTTTTTTAAATGTTAAATATTTTAACAACTAGACCGGCTGGACCACCTCAGTATTTACATTGAGAACGATTGTTTTCTTTATGTAGTTATGTAGGGCAATGAATTGGTTCAATGTCACATTTACGATGTGTTACATTTCTTTCGAAAATGCAATTTCATGCTCAATTGCACACATTTTCCGCTGAAATAAGGTGTGATATTTTGTTTCTAGCTTATTGATTCAGAAGTGTTGCCAAATCCTTAGACCTAATTAATTTTCTAAGATTGTTTTCGTGCGCGCGCCCAATATTTTGCGTGTGGAATTTCTGAATATAACAAATATAATTTATTATAATTGCCCCTTTTTTTCGATAGCTTCAGAAATGTTTATTGATTTACATAAGATTTTAAGAGTTTTTTTCGTAATTTCTTTTTTTAAAAAAGTAAGAAAACAACATATTCCTTATATTTAATGTACAAAGTATATTGCATAAAATTCTTTTTCTAAGAGAAAAATTCTTTGATTTTTTTAGAATACAGTAATTGCAATATATTTCACATGCCCTTTATTTAAATAAATTTTAAGGTGTATTCAGCCCATATAATCTGTAATTTATAATATGTTTAATATGGCATTGTAGTACTCAAATTTTGTATTTATGTATTTGATTTCGTAAGAGACACTTCAGTCTTAAAGGTTGTCAAATTTTAAATTTTTCTGCAATTATTACTTTACTGTCACTTTTATGTCAAAGTACATTCGCATGACATCGGTAATCATTGGAAAACACATATTTTTACGACTGCTCTGATGAAATGACTGCCAATCAAGATTTTTTTGCATGTCATTGGCAGTCGCGTCGTATAAACAGGAATTCCCTTATTTACATTAAAAAATATTAAAAGCAATACAAATTAAAGATTTCTATTTTCTTTATTTTTACTTATATTAAAACAATGTGTCCTATTGAGTATAAAATGAAATATGATGATAACACAATAATTTCTTTAAATGAATAAGCTTATTTGCTATCTATTAAATCTTGTTACATGACCCTTTTTTTTTTACCGAGTGTAGATTTGACTTTGAAATTTTTGTCAGCATCTATCGCTGATAGAAAATGTTGACTTTATGGAGAGCTATGTAAATTTAATAAAAATTCACTTTTAGTTTTATGTTATTAAATTAAAAGTTAAATAATGTTTTTTTTCCATGAGAAATTTTTTAGTTTTTTGAACAAGATTTGAATTTTATAATTAGGCTGTCAGATAATAATTTTTATGAGAATGTTACATTGGAAATGGCTCACTAATTTTCGAATTAATTTTCATAACAAATCAGATTTTTCTCAAATAATTAGTGTTGAAATTTTTTAATTTTTAAATATTCACATTTATTTCACTCAGCAAATGTGATAATTGAAAGTAATTAATACTACAATATATTGAACGCTTTTATCTGAAGTTGCGAATTAAATCTAAATATAAAAATCGTGAAACCATTAAGTTATAGATGCTTTTGTTATTTCAAAGTACATATATTAAATGTCTTCTGTGTTTTTTTTATCACGATCATATTTTCGAACCTTAAAATTATAACATGGGATATTATTAAGTATTAAAATCTATTAAACAATTTATGATGTATTAAGCAATGTTTTAAATAAGTGGCACTTTAGTCATACATGATTACCTTTACTATTTTAAAAGTTTTTTGTGTATTAAAAAAATTATGTGTATCAATTTATTTAAGAGGTTTACTTAAATATTTTTGCCAAATGAATTCCAAGCGTTGGTTAATTCCTAAATTGTTAAATTGCCTACCAAAATCGAGTTGGTAATTGAAACTGGCAGTTAGATTTTCAGTTCAAGATTTATTCATTGTTATGTCAGACGTTGTTTTTTATTGCAGTTTGTGTTCTATTCATTTAAATTGGCCCTGTTGTGTGAAAAGTGATCGTTGGGCGACAACTTAAAGTCCGTAATGTCGATAAATTTCCCCTAGAAAAGTAAACTTTTTTCCAACGGCACGCACACTTGGGTGACGAACCCTATGCCACAACAAGGCCAGAAACTGTTACTCATTTGTCGTTACCCAGCGGGCACCTGTGAACCAAGTCACGGAAGCGAGTAGCGTTACCCGCACCATACCACCACAAACCCGTTTATAGGATGGGCCACATTCATACTTCATCACAGAAGAAAGGACCGAGAAACACAGAGAAGGAAAGTAACATCCATGCCCGAACTGGGATTCGAACCCAGGACCCATAGCTCAGGAGTCAGGAACGCTAACCACTCAGCTATCCCATCGGTCGGCAGAAAATGAAACTTTTAGACGATTTTATTAAACTTTTTAATAATGTTTAAACAACCAACAAGAATCCATCCTAAGAATATTTGCGATATCTATATTTATGTATATCTTGGCTCAAAAATGTAATCGATCTAGCATGATTATGTTTAAATTTTCATTTTTTTATACGTTCGTATATTTACTACGCTATTAATAAGCTTAGCTTTTCAGTTTGTTTAAATTTATATTTCAGTGTGTAAATTATGTCATCACAACTTCCTGCGGCATATTTCTTTGAACTAGTCACGTGATTAGCACAAAAGATGATATCACTGATCTAAACGTTTCTCACATTTTCGCTAAAGTTGAGTGAACTTACCTATGAAACAATAATGAATCATTAAGAATCAAACTATGTATTTCATTTCATTCTATCGCTGCGCATATCGTCTGACACTTAGCATAATATATTATGCCAAGTCTGCTAGCATCGCTAAAAGTTTGTTTTGAACCTCAGTGGACAAAAAGAAAAAAAATTTAAAACATCTAGTTGCAATATGTTAATTTCTTATCTCTCATCCTACAGAAGCTCTCATTGACGCAGAACCAGTTTTATCTTCCTTTGCCTCCTTGGAGCGGAGAAAAACCTCTTCGAATAAAAAAATGAAGACCTAATAAATTCACCTCTTAATTCCATCCTGAATTAAAGTCTAACCGTAACTCGCTATCGCGTGACGTCAACCTTTTAAGAACAAAACAAAAAGTGATAAATGAGAGGAAATCTGGCAACACAAAAAAAGAAAACATAATGGACTCGTTGATGAAAGCTGTCGAACGAGGAAAAGCTGCCAGAATGGACTCATATTCTTTGATTAGGCTACTTTTAGAAGTTTCGTCTGTGATGTGTTTCTTTTTAGATTCGTTTTAAAAGAACTAGCTATTTCTCTAAGGAATAAAATATGCCGTGTTTCCGCTCTTCCTATGAATTTCATTTCTATAATATGTTTGAGAAATTTCACTCTTTTAAATATTTTCCGAAGTTTTTTTAAAGTAACAATTTTGTGTGTAAACGATAGTCAACTAATAGTAAATGTAGTCATTGCAGAAAAATGGAAACATTTGGATGTATTGAATTTGGAAATCGCGACGTTACACTCTGAGCAAGAAATTTTTTTTTTTTTTTTTTTTACACATTTGGAAGTGATTGTTATGATATTTGCTTTCAACATATCTTTAAATTGATATCCAACCAAACTACATAATCGTAATTTCTGTCGAAAGGGATTAAATGAAATCCAATTTTTGAAAAATAGTCTAATGAAATCGAAATGAAATTTATCTGATGAAGGTGGTTATTTATGTATACATTAATTAAAAAAGGAATTTTTTTAAATCACCCTTTTAATTTTAAACGAAAATTTTATTCAAGGCTTGTGATAATTTTTAATTAATTTTTTACTTTATTAGTTTTATTCTCTTTTATTAGAAATGTCCATAATTTGATATCTAAATGCTGTTCATGGACATTTTAATCATTCCCTCATTATCTTTCGGGACAACTTTTCTGTAATAGTGGATCTTGTTTACAGTATTACGATCCACTATTACTTCTCTGTAATAGTGGATTGTGTTTACAATCTTAGCATCTCACTATTACTTCTCTGTAATAGTGGATCTTATTTACAATCCACTATTACTTCTCTGTAATAGTGGATCGTTTTTACAATCTTAGAATCCACTATTACTTTGTAATAGTGGATCGTTTTTACAATCTTACAATCCACTATTACTTCTCTGTAATAGTGGATCGTTTTTACAATCTTACAATCCACTATTACTTCTCTGTAATAGTGGATCGTTTTTACAATCTTACAATCCACTATTACTTCTCTGTAATAGTGGATCGTTTTTACAATCTTACAATCCACTATTACTTCTCTGTAATAGTGGATCGTTTTTACAATCTTACAATCCACTATTACTTCTCTGTAATAGTGGATCGTTTTTACAATCTTACAATCCACTATTACTTCTCTGTAATAGTGGATTATATATTTTTATTCCGAGTTTGCATTCCCGAAAAACTCCCTAGCACAAATCTCGATAGATGTCAGGCAAAAATAAACTTCAGCTGTAACTTAGGAAAAGTCTGCACATTTGATATCTCGTAGCGGATAGCTTGCTAGTAACAGATTTGAGCGTCCACTAAATTTGCCATCGGAAGAGACTTTATACATGTTGCAAGAGAAAAAACCAACAAGTTTTTAAATGCAAACTTTTAGAAATGACTTATCACGGATTAATTTTGATCGGCTTACAGCTGTAGGTCGTTGAAGACATTTGTACATCGGTTTGATACTGGCAGGACTTCATAGTGTGTCCTATTCATGTATCTTAAGGGAAGAAACCCGAATAATTTCTAGCTATCGATACGAATGGATGCGCACGCAGATACAGAAACGCAACACCCATCGCCTCAATAGCGACTGGAATTGAACTGGTAACCTTTTGTTCTTCACCGCGTGATCCTACCACTAGGCCATTGTTTATCCCAACAGCTTTTTATTAAAACAAATGTATTGGGGTATTGAATTTAATTAGCGTTTGAGTCTGTTCCGCTCTTAATATGTAAATTATTTTTGCGAAATCTCAAAAATCATTCAGTTAAAAATGCATAAAGTTAAAATATAACTGATATCACTTTAACGGCATACTTAATAAAATGTTAATACATCATGAAAAATATTGATATGGTAAGTATAATGTATTAATATTTTGGTATGGGGTATCTCTTGTATATAAATATAGTAGTATTTATTTAGTATTTTTTTCCAATGGTGGGCACACTTGGGTGACTAACCCTATGCCACAACAAGGCCAGAAACTGCTACTCATTTGCCGTTACCCAGCGGGCACCTGTGAACCAAGTCACGGAGGCGAGTAGCATTACCCGCGCCATATCACCACAAACCCGTTTATAGTGTGGGCCACATTCATACAACATCACTGAAGAAAGGACAGGGAAACACAGAAGGAAAGAAACAGCCATGCCCGAACCGGGATTCGAACCCGGGACCAACAGCTCAGGAGTCGGGAACGCTAACCACTCAGCCATCGGTCGGCATAGTAGTATATATAAATAGTATATTTAAGTCGCTAGATTAAGTAAGCATTAATAATTTTTATCTTTCAAAGGTAGAAATGTAAAAAAAAAAATTCTCGATTTCTTATATGCGTAAAGAAATTTCATTTCAAATGAATATACTAGGTAAGTAACCCAAGCTCTAATCACTCTTTCTGAATAAGCGAAATTTACTTTTTCTAAAAATTCATTTACTGTACACAAAATGTATATACTTGAGTGACTGTCTTCTGAAAATGAATCGTCTCTCTGCTATTATACCTTTTTCCTTCGCATTCAAGTGTAAAAAGTTCGATGCAGGCTATCGTGTTTCTCTTAATTTTCATCGGCCACCCAGAAATAGATGTTTACACTGCATGAAACACGTGTATATTGAAGTTGTTTGACGCGCACCCAAGAAAATGGTTCGCCACTAGATGTGTCATGCATATTGAGCTTTAAAACGAGGCCAGTGAACACTGTGTTGGGTTTATTTCACGAAACGGGTATTTTCTCAGCAATGCATTGGAAGTGAATGGTCTGCTTTAAACAAGTATGGAATATCAAAAAAGCCAGCAATTAGATGCTCATCATAACCTAATGAGAGGATTAGGCTCTTCGGTGTAGGTTTGAATTTTGTCACCTTTAAACAATATAAAATGGATGTTTCTCATATTCTTTCTGTTGTTACTTATGACACTTGGACAAGCCAGGCTCGCTATGCCTTGGCTATGCGAATTTAAGTCAATAGGGAGCGTCTTTCGTTTTAATCAGAGCACCCTGAAGGTGAAAGTACGTCTTTTGCTCTTTTTTAAATCCTCCGATAGATGGCACCACCAGAGAATCCACTCTCTCAATTTTGACATTGATCTGAAGGGGAAGAAATTTTCTCCAGACCATTGCACCCATGGTAACTGCTCAACGACCGACCACAGGACTGTCGATTCCACAGATTTAAGGAGCACGTACATCGCATGTACTCGGTGGGTCTTTGGCGGCATTGGGAATCGAACCCCATCCTTCCGAATGAAAGGCCGATACCCTAACCACTATTCTACCACGGCCCAATATCCTTTCTACATCTTTAGAGCATCTGCTTGGGTTGTTTTTATTCCTTAAATGCATTATTTATCGTCTAGAAAATTCTTCCTAGAAGGCAGAATGCGGAGTTCTTAAAAAATAAAATTTCAAATAAATATTTACATATAATTTCAGCTCAAAACATTGAAGTTATGAGGCACTGTTGAACAACTTGTCCTCTGCAAGCATGCCTATCGAAGTGGCTGTTGGGAGGGTGTTGAATTTTTGCCCCTTGTGTAACACATGAGTGTCCGATGCACTCAATTAAAAATGTCTTCTCGGAATTGAAAAAGTTGACGTTGGAAAACCCGGCGACAGTTTTCACTCCATGCAGCATCAAATAGTGTACGAAGCTGATTTTAAATGAAAGTTATTTTGCTTTCTCAAACAATATTTTAGATGTCATGAAATGAATTATATATGTATATTCCTAAATGAACTCTAAAAAATTAACATTTTGAATTGAAAAAAAAATTAACTGAAAAATATTGGGTTTCCAATATTAGAAAGATATGCATTTTTTAAGGCAAGAGTCCAAATGAATTTGCTATTTTATTTATTTCATGGAAATGTTTTGGATTTTGATTTTACAGTTAATAAGTCTAATTTGTCCATTAATTGAAAAAAAGAGAAAATAATTACTTTTTTAATTTAATTCAAATATCTTCGTCTTAGTTGTATCATTTAAAATCATTAAAATATTGGTATATTGAAATATATATTTTTTTATATTGCTTTATTTAACATTCTAATAAAATAAAAATAAAGTTTTATGATTTATTCTCAAGTCCATTAATTTATCCCATAAGTTTCGTATGTTAAGTTGATTATCAAAATGCGTAAATTAAATTAATTAATACGAAAAAAGTATTAATAAAGAAATAAATGAAAGATTTTCATTGATAGTTATGTAATTTTGATTAGGACTTTTAGCATTGTTTATTTTAAGATGTATTGATTCATTTGAGTGTCTAATCGCAACAATGTCGTGGTCCTTTGGCATGGGCAAACTTTTTGAATCCTAGTATTACATTTTAAATACATTAAAGAGAAGAAATGATATTTAGTTTCATTTTTGACAGTTCCTTATATTAAGGTTCGAAGTTAGATGTATGATTCAAAGGAACGAGGTTAAATGTTCGATTGTCAGTCTACTTCTGAAAGAATTCATAATAAATTTTATAGTTAGACACACACATATATGTGTGTGTGTGTATATATTTATGTATATATATAATTGTAAAAATAAAGCAAACGTAGCATTGAATTTTCAGGACGTGAGGTATTAAATTTTGGAAACTTGTTTTTATAATGATTTGTAAAAGTCTAACTTTGGCATATTTAGAAGCAAATGGTTGAGATGATAGTTTGATTACAACTCAACTCAAGCTGCAAATCTGACCTCACAGCTTTTACAATTTATGTTGAAAGACATGGTAAAAATATCTTTGAAGGGCACTGATGTCTTGAAGTCAGCGTTTGAATTCAAAATGCAGTTTTTCCAAGCCATCTTCATAATTATTAAACTCTTCATTTACTGAGGGTATTGAGTTTAACGTCGGGAAATGAGACAAATTCTTTTGAATAACTGCCCAGCAAACAGATTAAGTTTTAAATTAAAAGTTTTGAGATAATCCCGAATATCGTGGATAATTGCTTTTTGACATTCCAGTTTCTCAAGTGACAAAAAAGATGTAAAAAATGCAAAGTCCGGAAACCATTGTATATCTTCTAGCATTTCGCACTCTACAAAACACTGCTTCTCATTGAAGAATGACAAAATGTTGTTTTTATCTGTGCCATAAGCGCTCAAAAACACATTGACTAAGTCTCCTTACTTTTGAGTAATACAGTACGCAAGAATATTCAAATTGAACTGTCTGACGAGAACCTCGAAACTGTGAGCCCACGAGATCGAATAGTATTTGCAAGTTTCACGACTACATCAAGCACAGGTTTCATATTCACTGCAGATTTACATATAGCAGCTTGATACATAACACGATGTAAAAATACATTGTTCCCAGTATACTTTTGATTAAAGCTACCAAGAAATCTAGATTTTTTTTTTGTCATATTTGTTGCTCCTTTGATGGTAATATTTAATATATTTGTTATAAGCATTTTCAAAATTAAAAACCTTTCCTGAAATTCACGAAAAATATCACATTACGTTGTAGTTTACTTTAAAGAACTCATGCACGCGAGTTTGTTGTTAATTTCAAAGTTCTCATCAACACCTCTTATAAATAATACTACTTGAGCAGTATCATTTATATTAATGCTTTCATATAATTTAAATTATAACATATAACAAAATTTAAATTGGCCTATCTTGGACTCTCGCCGACCAATGGCTGAGTGGTTAACGTTCCTGACTCTTGAGCTGTGGTTCCCGGATTCAAATCCCGGTTCGGGCATGGATGTAACTATCTCTGTGTTTCCCTGTCCTTTCTTGTGTGATGATGTATTAATGTGGCCCGCCCTATAAACGGGTTTGTGGTGGTATGACGCGGGTAACGCTACTCGTCTCCGTGACTTCGTTTTCAGGTGCGCGCTGGGTAACGACAAATGAGTAGCAGTTTCCGGCCTTGTTGTGGCAAAGGGTTAGTTATCCACTGTGCCCGCCATTGTATAAAAAAAGAATCTTGGACTCTTAATTGTGTTGTCAATTTTTTTTTATCGATGGCTTTGATTCTAGAAGTTACCGTTTTTCAAGATAAACTTTGTCTCAAAATTATTTTCCTTGTCTTGACATAAATTGGAGCATGCATTGTTTAACAATCTTCCCATCACTGAGAACTTTATTATTTTTAGCAATATTGTGTGCTACAATGTAACTTGCCTGTGTAGCTACTTCTTGGACACTGTTTACTTTCTATAAAAAATAAAAAAAAAATTGTCTAGCTAATAATTTCTTAAAAAGACTTATTTCATTTTGTTTTCTTGCATATTCCGACATTGCTTCATAATTAGAATTTTTATGCTTAAATGAGAAGTGACGGAAAATGTTTTATTCTTTGAAGAAGCTTCATTGCAGATAAGACATACTGGTTTATCTTTTACAACCGTAAAAAAAATATTTCCAGATCCATTCATCATTAAAACAAGGCACTCAGAATCGACTTTACGTTTTTTAGTAATTATTTTGGAGTTGAAATATTTTAGGAATAACTCAAACACGAACTACGCTGTACTTTTAATAATTTTTCAACTATTCACAAAGTGTCCGAAATCTATCGATGCGCAGTCAATAATATTAGATCTCGAGCCTCTAGCCTCTAGCTGGGGCTTAAAATGCGCAGTGTGCTACATGTAAGGACTGATTCACCTATATTGTATTCCCATATATATATATATATATATATATATATATATATATATATATATATATATATATATATGGATTCCATACATGCGTCTGTGACCCGAGGAAGAGATTGTTCTTTTTGGCGCCAATCCACAGCTATAACTATAAGTAAGAACTCCCGTCATTAATAGTTTACCGATTAAAAGTTGTTAGTCCTTCTTTTGATTTATGTTAGTTGCCTTGAACTAAAAAGCATCAGCTTTGTATAAAAACTTTGATATTTTTAAGCATGAAATATTGGAAAGAAAGATTTGCCTGAAGCACAGTGCGGCTAAGAACGATATTCTACTGAAGTATAAGTATGAACAACTGTTGCCACTCACACAAACTCAATAGTTAAATAAAGCATGTTGCCAGTAACAAGATTATTTTAAAAATCAAAACAGAAATTTGAACAATGAGAAAAATTATAAGGCAAAAGAAAACAAGAAATGTACATCCAACATATGTTTTGCTAAACGAAAATAGAGAAAATAAAACGTCATCAGTCCTATTAAAAGAAAGAAAATTTTTAAACAAATTAGAAAAGGAGATACATATATATTTCTTTAAAATTTACCTCGAACCGACAAATTGAAGCTCTACATGTGGGCCGGATAAAACTTTTCGACGGGCTGTAGTTTGCCCGTCCCTGTCCTATACCGCCCTGTATAATGTCCAGAGTCGAATCATTTTTGCCATCAGATTTATTGTTTTATAATAGCTACATTTAATAATAAAAGAAAAAAACATTTGCTATATTGCTAATAGAGCTCGGAATTAAAATTGGCGACACACACATAAACTACTGAATTCGTAATGATAGTCTTTATTTGCGATAAAGCAATGAATTAGATTTTATTAAGTGAATTAACTATCGCATTGCATTTATTTAGCTAAAATGTACGCATTACATACATTTTTACATCTTTTATTAATAATTCAATCAAAAAAATGTAGTTGACAAAGATTAAAATCGTCTGCTTTAGAAATTTCTCGAATGGTGGATGTGGTAACCCTAGAGTAGTAAAGTTCTGGGTTTTCGATCATTAAGCTCATAATTTCCACTCGCCTTTTCAATAGTTCTCTTTTTTTCGTGTTTACATTGCAGGCTTTGTTTGTGTGTGTTCTATTTAAATTTGTTATTTGATACCGCTCTTCTGCGGTCATTCGCAATTCTCTAAGTGTAATTGACGTGCTGAAATACATTTTTGAATAAATGCTATGTTTAGCGAATGATTCAATGGGACTAAAAATATCGCTTTTTTCCCCCTTTCTTGAATGTTAGAATAATATAAAAATTTTTTTTTTTAATTTTCATTCTTATGCGATACCCAAATGAGAAAAAGGGGATCTAATTTTTATAATTTATTCCGCAAAGATTAATTTTTAAATTTATATTTTTTTCAACGAATCACACAGGGAAATTTAATTTATGTTTTCATATGATGGTATTATTCAGCCATGCGCTAATTTACGGTGGTCCTCCCTTTTATCCAACAGGGTTAGTTTTCTGTTATCCTTACCCTGATGTTCTAATATTTTGAAGTATTGCATTTTTATCTGTTTGAGAACATTGTGTTCATGAAGAATCAGATTATTTGCATCAAAGCACAATCATATTTTACATTGCATTTTTAAAAATTATAATTATTTTTAGAATTAAATAATAGTGCTAAAATATTGAAAATTTTGTTCTGTTTCAATATCCTTTATGAATATTCCCTGGTACTATAAAAGTTATGTGAAATTGACATTATAGTAAGAAATGTCTTCTTTAAAAGAAACATATTATTAGAAAAAATTGTTCAAAGAAATTAAGATGTATACTAACGTTTTGACATAATTTGATATTTTTATTTCATTAATGTTTACTATTTTTTCTACTCGTTCAACATTTTCTGTAGAATATCAAAAAAACTTACGCCTTATAAAGAGTAGTCAACTATTTAATATTGATAGTGCTTAAATTTTCAACATATTTGAATATAAAAATATTTAACTTAACAATTGTTGAGTATTTCGTTCTGTTGATGTGTTCTGATCAATATTTTAGCCTGGATTTCTTTATTTTTATAATTCACATTATTTGTTGAAAGTTTAAAAATCACGCTTTTCATAATTTTGTAAGTATTTAATACAATTCTCTTATCAGAAACTATTGCTACAAGATGCCCACAAAGTGACAGTTCAATTTTTTTATTACTATAATACAAGTTTTTTTCTATAATGAGGAAATGTTAAATAAAAGTGAAATCATTGTTGTGCAATATTTAATTGTTTCTATTGCACAGATGCCGTATAATCCAGGATGCCAAATTCTGAATTTTTTGGCGATTAAAAAATGTTGCCATGATGGCGTATTGAGTTGCCAAAACAGAATTTTCTGTTTAATTCTCATCTCCATATCTATGACGTAATAAAAACCAGGTTGCCATACACAAAAGAAAAGTCGCCAAACTGATAATATGGCATCCTGGATTATACGGCATCTGTGCCCTCGCGCCTTTACACACTCGACGACCATTTTGGAAAGGCTTCAGCAGTGACACGCACTATAAAGAATGGAATTTCATTCTATATCTAATGGTAAATTTTTTGAATTTAATTGTGGAAATTGTGGTTTCAGATTAATCAATTTATTCTCTGTGTATTTCAACGTGCAATAGTACAGTAACTTTGGAAATAAAGGATGTGTAATAATGTTTGCACCACATTTAAACAGTCTGTTTTGTGAGCTAGTGCTGAATCTTGCTGAAATTGAATGGATTTTTTTAAAATAATTAATGGCCTATTTATAATCATCGGAGATTTCAATATTTTTTCAAAATAGCAGTTTCTTTGTCAATTTTCTTTTTTTTTTTTTTTTTTTTTTTTTAATAAAAAGAGTAGGTAGTTTTCCTCTCTTGCATCTCCAACTATTGAATATGGTTTCTATAACCTCAAAATTATTTCTTTTGTTGAACGGATATTTTGCATAAATTCTGTTATTTTTTCCTGTTACGAAATGCTTATTGCGAAAATAATTTCTTATCCAAAAATATGATCTCATTAGCAGCATGTATTTTCAGTAGCTCTTTGCAATCTCTTTGTCTTTCTACTTTATTTTTCTCAGTTAATGTGTGCGCATGCACAGACATTTTCTTGCAAGTTTTTAATTCTAAATCCTTATTAATGATGTTTCTAACTTTATTTTTAGACGAATTTAATTCTCTTGAAATTTATGTTTGACAGGAGTGCAGGATTTCTTCGAATTCTTTTGTTACACAATTTTATTAATTCTTTAGTTCGTACACTTCGTTTTCTTCCATTATGCCTTATTTCCTGCCTGTATTATCCCTACCTGTTTCTTTAAACAGTTTTTTAAATTTATATTTAACACACATAAAAATATTTCAAAAATTTTTAAAAATTGAACAATTTTGCTTAATTTAATTTTTTTTTTTAAATGTCTTGTTAATCGTATAAAATTAAAATAAAACTTAAAACTATTAAGTGTTATTAACACGAAAGAAAATTTTTAAATAAAAATTAATGCAAAAATTTTTTTTATTTTTTTTTTTGGCATGTTGCATAATCTTCAAACTACAGCGAATTATCTGATGTCAATTTACATTAAAAATAATGTATTAGAAACTGTATTTTCGATTTAAAACGTAATATGTTGTCACAATTTTCGATTTATTTTACAATCGAAAAGCAGAATATTTTTTTAACCCTGAACACCCTTCGTATAGCTTCAAATTAATAACAGTTGATATTTACATATTTTAATATCTGCCGTTTTTACCCAGTCATTGCATTTGATGATGTTCAAAATTACTACTGAAGTCAACAATTGCTGATCCTGTACCTGAACGATTAGCCCTTTAACATTCAGTTCAGCATTTCGTAGGTTCGTATCTTACCTCTGAGACAGATTGTTAATGAATATTCCTAATCATTACAAATATCTTCCTTATGTATTAAAAATTAATATGTAGAGTAAATAAATGAAAAGGATCAAGACTAGTATATCAAATAAAGTACATATTTATATCAAGGTAAGTGCTTTAAAAAGCTTTAACTTTTTGGAGACCCGTAAATAAGATATGAAGTCTTCTGTTAACGTATTACGCAATGTCAGTTCACCTTATGTGGTGCCTTGCCTTCTTGTTCCTACAGTTCATGGGTTCGAATCCCACCTTGGGCATGGATGCTTGTAGTGGTTCGGAATCCACTTTAAACCGTAAGTCCCGGTCTAATTAGCCCTCGTGTGCAAAAAATGACCGTTGAGCGACAAACAAACAAACAAAAAGCCTTCTTGTTCCTTTCATTCATTCATTGTCTTGTGCCAGCCAGGTTGACAATATGGGGTGTGCTGCTCCACTTTTCCAAATGAACCCTATTTTGGTGTGGAGTCCGACTTCCTCGGTACACACAAGCCATAGGAACCTATTTATAGGGTAGGCAACCATTCACACCTCATTCATACAAGGAAAGGACAAAGACAGGATAGATAGAGAAAGTACATCCATGAACGAACCGGGATTCAAACCCAGAACCTCCTTATCCGCAGTCAGGCACGCTGGCCACTAGACAAGTTGGGCGGCCTTCTTGTTCCTAAAAGATTTAAAGAGGTGTTGAAGCATATGTTTATAATTACATTTAGCTGTACATTTTGTGGTAAAATTATTTTATAACAATTTGTTTTATTTGCTCCAGTTTTGACAAACTAATATAGTAGTTTAAGACCAGCTTTTTCATAGAGTTCTTACTACTTACATTTATATATATATATATATATATATATATATATATATATATATATATATATATATATATATATATATATATATATATATATATATATATATATATATATATATATATAAATTATTATATATTTTAAGATGTTTTGTGTTTATATAATTATGTAAAACATTCTTGAATACAAAAATGTTTAAAAATGTGTAATGTTTATGGTAAGTGTGTATCTTTCGGATGCATAACAAAATATTCCTAGAGTAAATAATTTTAGTTTTCCTAAAATTCTAGAAAATATTCGTACACTTTAATTAAACTCTAAACGGGCTTCAAGTGGCTAACAATAGCCTTCTCTTGCAAAGCTCCGATTACATTGTTGAAATATTTCGTACTACAAAGTATTCAAGATATATTTTTGTGAACTCTTCTAAAACATCATATTTTCCTAAGATATTGTAAAAATATCGATAAAGTACGTTCTAGGTATTTTGTCTCTTATAATAACTTTGTCTGCGATTTTCGAAGTTATGACTCAGCAAACACATTGAAATATTTCGAATGTTTCTTCAGTTTTAAAAGTTCGAATGGAAAAATATGTGTACAAAAGATATATCTTTGGATAGGATATCCGACAATATTAGAAATCTTTTAATATTATATATATATATATATATATATATATATATATATATATATATATATATATATATATATATATATATATATATATATATATATATATATATATATTGAACTATTAAAGTATAATTTATAAGTAATGTTATTTTTTTCCTGAAAAAAAGTATTAAAGCCTTGTTTGATAACTTGATATTATGTTATAGCTGAAAGAAATATTAAATTTTCAGTAAAGTGTAAAAAAAATTGTTAAATTTCTCAAATTCTTATTTGAAAAGAATAAAATATACCTTATACATTAGTAATATGTCGACCGATGGCTCAGTAGTTAGCGTTCCTGACTCCTGAGTTGTGGGTCCCGGTTCGAGCATGAATATTTCTTTCTCTGTTCTCTCTGGTTTCTCTGTGCCGAACTGGCAGCCGAATAGTTAGCGCTTTTGCCTTCGGTTCAACAGTTCGTGGGTTCGAATCCCCCTTAGGTATGGATTTTTGTAGTGGTTTGGAATCCACTTTAAAACCGTAGGTCCCGGTCTAATTAGGCCGAGCTGGCAGCCGAATGGTTAGCGCTCTTGCCTTCGGTTCAACAGTTCGTGGGTTCGAATCCCACCTTGGGCATGGATGTTTGTAGTGGTTTTAATTCACTTTAAGCCATAAGTCCCGGTCTAATTAGCCCTTGTGTGCAAAAAATGACCGTTGAGCGACAAACAAACCAAACCCGGTCTAATTAGCCCTCGTGTGCAAAAAATGACCGTTGAGCGACAAACCAAACCTATTTTTCTCTATTATTTCTTCCATGTTGATATATGAATGTGGCCCACTCTATTAACGGGTTTGTGGTGGTATGACGCGGGCAATGCTACTCGCCTCCGTGACTTGGTTCACAGGTGCCCGCTGGGTAACGACAAATGAGTAGAAGTTTCTGGCCTTGTTATGGCATAGGGTTCGTCACCCAAGTGCCCCCCGTTATTGAAAAAATAAACATTTGTTATATGAATATCATTCATTCATAAATCTTGAAATGTATATGTATGTGTTCAGTAGACAATCGTTTTTAGGATCCTGTAACTTATGAATACTCATGATTTTACAAACTTTTGGCTGGTTCCTAAATGAGTCCCATAGACGCATGATAATGTTTATTCTCATTTACGAACTAAAATTTTGAAAAAACTCTTACGAACTCGTTTTTGTGTATCTTCCGTTTGCTTTTATAATATGTTTATATAATATGCGTATTTTTTAAATTTTATGGTTCAAAGTGGATCATTTTTATTCGAAAATTTTAAACCCATCGAGTTGTGGATAACTGCTCTTGTTGAAATCCCAGATTATAACCAATTCGTGTGGCCTAATCTAATTGTCATTTCATAGCCCATGAATCGCAATATAATCAAAATTGCAAGTGAAAATACCGTAAAGTACTTTTGCAAGAAATGATCGTAGCTTTGAATTCCCTTATGAATTCGACATTCCAGGCTCTAGCCAATCAGCTATCTTTGGAATGTACAGTTCTAATCTAATTGCCCTCTGATAGCCCATGAATCGCAATATAATTGAAACTGCAAGTGAAAATACCGTAAAGTACTTTTGCAAGAAATGATCGTAGCTTTGAATTCCCTTATGAATTCGACATTCCAGGCTCTAGCCAATCAGCTATCTTTGGAATGTACAGTTCTAATCTAATTGCCCTCTGATAGCCCATGAATCGCAATATAATTGAAACTGCAAGTGAAAATACCGTAAAGTACTTTTGCAAGAAATGATCGTAGCTTTGAATTCCCTTATGAATTCGACATTCCAGGCTCTAGCCAATCAGCTATCTTTGGAATGTACAGTTCTAATCTAATTGCCCTCTGATAGCCCATGAATCGCAATATAATTGAAACTGCAAGTGAAAATACCGTAAAGTACTTTTGCAAGAAATGATCGTAGCTTTGAATTCCCTTATGAATTCGACATTCCAGGCTCTAGCCAATCAGCTATCTTTGGAATGTACAGTTCTAATCTAATTGCCCTCTGATAGCCCATGAATCGCAATATAATTGAAACTGCAAGTGAAAATACCGTAAAGTACTTTTGCAAGAAATGATCGTAGCTTTGAATTCCCTTATGAATTCGACATTCCAGGCTCTAGCCAATCAGCTATCTTTGGAATGTACAGTTCTAATCTAATTGCCCTCTGATAGCCCATGAATCGCAATATAATTGAAACTGCAAGTGAAAATACCGTAAAGTACTTTTGCAAGAAATGATCGTAGCTTTGAATTCCCTTATGAATTCGACGTTCCAGGCACTAGCCAATCATCTATCTTTGGAATGTACAGAAGATGAAAATGACAGTATTAAGACCGGCTGCAAAACAAGCAGATGAAGGGCTAACAAGTTTGAAGTACTTTTTGAAAAAAATAGTAATGAAAAATCCTTTTGCAACATCTCCACAGTGAAAAAATGTTTTTCAAAATAGATTTTTAAAAACAAAAAAGTGATTATATCGTCTGATTTTTCATCAAAAAGTGAAATTAAGAATTGTTTTTATGTATGAATTTTTAATTTTCGTGTTTATTTTTCGGTGCATTCTAAAAATGATTTTTTTCCTAACAGTATTTTATTTATTAAAAGAGCAGTTGGGTTAAAAACTATTTGTTTTAAGATCTAATTTTTATGTTTTATGAATTTTGATTTTACGAAACATTTTACCGGTTCTTACGTATTCCTTAAAAACAATCGCCTACTTTATGTATGCGAGCTTTAATGTGCGTAAGAAACAAAGCCAATCATTAAAGTTTAGTATCTTATTTTCATTTTCTACATATCTTTGTATGACTTAGTGAAAAATTCCTTGAAGTGTAATTTTTATATCCAATTTGTATGTTTTATTTCATATTATCTTTTAACTCTAAAAAAGATATTGTATTCATATATAATTTATAGTAAGCAAAAATTTAATCAGTTATTCGATTTTCTATTAACTGTCAACCCTATGGATATTTTTACGGCTATCAATTTATGCAACAAGTATCTTTGTTTGTTTGTTTGTTTTTTTTTTTTTTTTTTTTTTTTTAATATCGCTGTAATTGCATACCGTTTATGAAAGTGATTATATGTGAAAGAATAAACACCTGCGTAAACGGAAACAATTCCATAAATGATTGTTGAGGACTTGTTGTATTATGGAATATTAATCGAACTTTTATGAGAGAAACCAGGTTGATTGTTTTTCGTGGGTACATACATACCCCATTTGAGGTATTAGTGGTTTTGAATCCACTTTAAATTGTAGCTCCCGCTCTAATCAATCTCAAGTGCAAAAAAATTACTTTTGTGGCTAAGTCAACCGAATTGATTGCTGAATGATAAGCTGCCTTGTCTTCAGTGTATGAGCTTCGTAGGCGTGAGCTTGATTGGGGCATGCATGTTTGTTGTAGTTGGAATTATGTTTTGAGTTAAAATTTGTTTCTGATTGCATTTGCATTTCCCTGAAAATTATATCCTGGAATTTGGTAATTCAGGGGTATGTATAACTGAAAAAGTAACTTAGGTATCAAAGTATAACAACTCCAAAAGATTTTTTTATACTTTATTTGAATTAAAAATTTAGTGATACTTTTATGAAGCTTTTTTCCTTATTTTCTTTTAAACAAAATGTGAAAATATTAAAAGTAACAATTAAAGTTTTCTTTTTAACGGTTTAATGTATATTGAACCATTTTTAGAATTATACGTTATATATCAAATATTCGCGAAGTCCAAAATTGATTTGGATTCTTTAAAAAAATGCATACGTCCGTAATCAAACAATCATTATGACTATTTAGAGAATTCAATAGAATACTTCGGATTTTATTCTACGTTTGTATCTTTTCTTTTTTTGTATATATATATTGAAGATAGTTTTACTGTTGCGTCAAAACCAAATGCCATACCATACGCAGATGCTACAGAAGATGAAAGCATTCTTGGCCCAACATAACATCATAAATTCGAAACGCAGTTACCATTCGTCACAATGATTTGGTCGTGAAACATTCTCCCTATTTTGGAAGACCGCCAGTTTGTTCCTTTTTTTTCATGTGAGAAATTTTTACATTATTTTTTCATGTAAACTCTACCTAATATGTAATTCCCTTTTTTTATGTCTTGCGAACACCATTTCCGCCACACCATTAGCGAATTAAGCAGATGTTGGCCATAATGTCATTTCTCTGCGAAGAATTATCCACTAACAATAGTTTCATCACGTTTTTAATACTTGACTACAACTGTCTTCCATCGTAGAGAAGACTTAAAGCAGTCAGAAATTATCTTTTCGTGTAATAATGTGCTCATCGTTGAATACTCGGAGTAATGAAAAGATTATAAATTATACTTTTTACTGGATATTTCATGTACTGAAATATAATCTTTTTTGTGTTTTGCATAGAAAAACAGATTTTTCATGTATATATGTAAGCATAGCTCGTGCACGATTGTGTAAAATTGAAAGTCTTAAAATGTAATAATCTATTTTAAATATGCCATTTTATTGTATTCTGGGCATATTTCATTATACTTTCAACATTTCATCATCAATTCCAATTTATTCAAGCTGGTCGTCCTCTTCCAATACACGATTTTCTATTTCCCTTCCTTCTAGATTATTCCAATTAAAAAACAGTATTGACGTTATTATGTCGTAAAAAAAGTTTAGTTTAAACTAATTCGTATAATTAAGATATTTCTTATGGATGTGAGAAATTCAAAATGATTGTTGACTAACCTTTACGTACCGAAATCTTGTAATAAAGCTATGTTTATGTAAAAGCAAAAATATAAATCATTATTAGTAAATATGTAAAGATAAAAGCCGAATATTTAGCGAAATATTCCTTCACGTGAATTGATCTAGATTTCAGTGTTATAATTTATATCTTCAATGTACTCCTCGATTTTGGTATTGATTTTGGTTTGGAATCCATTTTATAAACTGCTATTCCCATTCAAATTAATTCCCATATCGGCAGTTTAAACTTAAAATTATAGAAGATTTAAATAACTTTTTTGTTGTTACTGTAGGGAAAATCATTATTTTGCAATATTACATCATTCGTATATATATCACTCTTATTCGTAATTTTAAAATCTAAATTCATTGCATTTTAATTTAAAATATTTTTGTAAATAAAATGTTATATTAAATTACATATTTTAGAACTCTTAAAATTTTTAAAAAATACCCAATGTACCGTATATAATATTTCAATTAAAATTTAGTGATATTTTTTCTTGTAGCTATTAGTATGCTTAAAATTAAAAACTAATGGCCTAAGTGATTCTTTCGAGTCTAAAGTAATTGTCTTAAAGCTTTTCAATTTTCTTAAATCATATTTATTTGAATTTTACTATTCTTAAACTGATTTTTTTGTTCCCATTAATCTGTAGTTTATATTAGGGTACAGGATAAAAAAACTACATATAATTACATATTGAATTATCGTATTTGAATGTCGTTTGATATAAATTTTGTCTGTTTGTAATTTTTCACTTGTTTTTAAGCTTGCAAATTGTGAATTATAAATCATGGTTTTTTTGCCTATAAAATCATAATATTCATAAAAAATTCCGAATGATTGCAATTGACAGAAATTATGCATATCGAAAATGTTAATATCATTCGTTTCAAACCCAATTTCTTTTTCATTCAGTAAGTTCATTAATTTATTTCATAAATTAATGGATTTATTTAATGCGTCAGTTTTAAATGGGTTTTTTTTTCTGTACTAAGCCAAAGGTGAAGGTTTAAATATGTTAGTATCTTAAACTTCAATCAAGTGAGACTTTTTTTTTTTTTTTTTGCAATCTTAAAGTTTAGATTTACCTAACGTTTGAAATTAAATTGAACTTTTAAAGTAACTATAATTTTTCTATCACTATTAATCGATTTCTTTTCTGATCGTAATCGGTAAAATTAATTAACTTAATAAAGAAAAATAAGCCGACCAACTTGTCTAGTGATCAGCATGCCTGACTACGGATAAGGAGGTCCTGGGTTCGAATCCCGGTTTGGGCATGGATGTACTTTCTCTCTATCTATCCTTTGTTCTTTCCTTGTATGAATGAGGAGTGATTGGTTGCCTACCCTATAAACGGGTACCTATGGCATGTGTGTAGAGCAAAGTCGTACTTTCACCTACATAGTGCTCTGATTAAAACGAAAGACTCCCCCAATCGACTTAATTCGCATAACATAGTGACCTTGGCTTGTCCAAGTGTCATTAGTAAACAACAACAACAAGAAAAAATAACCAGTTAGTGCCTACCTTCACACAGTTAACTAGCTTGAAGTTTTAAAATATCGGAGAAATTTAAAACTACCACACAATTTTTTTTATTCTAACCATTTTTGGAATGAAATTTTAAAGTTCGAATATATACATTTTGATTATATTATTTTTAAAATATATATATTTGTAAAAGTGATTATTAAATTTATTCCTTTCAGATGTCGTTAAAATAAACCAGCGTTTTTTTCTTACTTTTTTTTAAGAAACATTGTTTTTATTGAATTAACACCTCGGAATCAAATGTCAGTTATTATGTTTGACAACTGGCCGAATTTGAAAAACAACGGCTGCAATAATGGCGAAATATTATCTTCGAGTTTTCTCTTTGTGACCTTGAGTTATCTTCTCGAATGCGGAAATTTGACTTCCAGACTGCGAAGAGCTGCTAAGTACAAGTAACTCATATTCAACGAAAATGTCTCTGCCCCTTCTCTTTATCCCCAGCATATTACAAATTTTGCAGTTATTCCAACTGTGTGAGTGATTTCGTTTATTTAGGAATAATTTTCTGTCTACTTTAACCCTAGACCACACATAATACAATTAAATTATGCACTCATTAACTATTCAAATTAATGTTCGTTTTCTGAATTAAATTTCAAAATTCTGTAGAATTATTTTGTTTTTTATACAATTTTTATTTGTTTAAAAAAACATGCAAATGTTTTCTATTAAAATATGCTGGTCGGTGCTTTGATTTTCAAAAATAAAATACTAAGAAACAATTTTTAAATTTGTTGATTGAATCGTAATATATTCTAACTATATTGTTTGTTAAAACAATGAAAGAGTTGTAGCTCATTAGATAATAATAAATAATATTTACATTTGCATGGAATTTTTTAAAAAATGTTTTAAATTTTCCAAGATTTTTACAAATCTTACTGTTAAAAGGCAAGATTTAAAATTTAGTATTTTGAAATAAATGCCAAAACTCTAGTTTTGAGTAAGGAAACAGTTGCAAAAATACAATTCTATAGAGATACAGATTCTGAGACAGTTTAATTTTTTTTCTCTCTTTGCAGAATTTTTAGATAATTTTGGTGTTGATTCTAAAATACAGGTTTAATTTGTAACCATTTAAAATACACATAGTATTATGACAGTCATATATATATGTGGCATTTTTTTATCCAGAAATTTTTATGCAACATTTTAGACTTTTCTCAATTAATTAAATAGTTCAGAAATTATATGAACTTAAATTGCTTTTTAGAATATTTTTCAGTTTGAACCCTAAGTAATGCATTTAAAATTTGCTTAACACATTTCACACACACACATACACAAACAATTCTTTATAAAATGGAAATGCTAATATTCCAGCTGTGATTTTTATGCATTTATTTTAATGTAACCTAATCAAATATTTTTCAATTTCAATTGTTTTAAAATTAAACAAATGTTATTAATTTAAATTTAACCCTATTCATACTGTGTATTTACTTTTTGTGTATCTTTTGAAGTATAGACTAAAACATGAAATCTGATAAAGAAGCCAGTAAAAATAGTGAGGAAGGTAGCAGACACTGTTACAGTGAATTGCCTGAAAATGAGGATTCTTCACCTTCTAAAGTATCTACAAAGAAAGATTCTAAGAAAAGTAATAAGGAAAATCGAGAAATAAGGATATTGAGGAGGAGTAAAACTTTAAAAGGTATTTATATATATATATATAAACCTTATGTACAATTTTACTTTTCCATTTATATTTATGTATAATTATCATATATTTGTAAGAGTGCGCATTCTTTAAAATATGTTATCTTATCCTAGCTATATAATTGAGCAGTGATTTCTGAATATAACTATTTTTACTTTGTTTGCTAAAGGGAATAATTTGGAATTTTTTTACATTATGTAAATGCACCTCACAGTATGAAAAATCCTCTTGAAAGACAAATATTCAGTAGGTTCTTTAACAAACAATAACAAATTTTATAAACTCTTTCATTAATCAGTGTCAAATAGTTATAAAACAACAAAAACATAAAATAAAACATGATTTGTTAACTATCATATATTTTTGTAAGCCCTTTAAAGAAAATTTTTGCAAATTAAAATGTACCCCTCCTATAATAAATATTTCAGAAATTTTCTTGGTATGTATATGTTACTGTAATAATTTATTCTGTTTAAATTTTAAAGTAATGAAATAATTTTTAAAAGCTTGATTAAATAAAATTTGTAAGTTCTTCTTCATAACATGTTCCAGTTTCACAACACTTGATGAGGCTCCAAGAATTGAGCTTTTTTTTCTGTCTTTATATACCATGCAATTATGCTTGAATTTTTTTTTAAACTTTGTAATGATTTTAATATTAATATCATGTACTTTTTACTGCATTTCCATTGCTTACATGGATGTTTATTGTCATCAAAAGAAAATAGCAACCTAAAATTTCTTTTTACAAATTTCTTTTTAAAATGAAAATTGTTAAATATTCAAACTTCTCTCCCCCCCTTGAATGACATTCAAATATATTTTTGTTTTGTAATCTTAAAAATATCTACTGTAATTTCCTATTAAATATTTTGTTGAATATCTTTAAAATTTTTACAAAATTTGGGGATTTCTTTATAATTTAAGTGTTTTTATTTAAGAGCTTGCTTATTAAATTCTAAATTTAAATTAAAAAAACATTGTTTTAAATATGCTACCATGTTTGACAATTTTATGTTTTTTATATATTTCCATATAAATTTATTTATGTCTTCCACTTTATATTTCTAACAGTCAGAATTGCAGTTTAATAAAAATGACAATTGAAACCCTATGCAAATCCAGTTTAATCTATTTTTATCGTTTCATATTTATTTTCAGATAAAAATGATCCTGATAGGTTTAGTGGTGATGGAATTAATTTTAAGGCCAAGATAATTGGAACCGAGCATGTTTTTGATGCTCGAGGAAATCGCATGTGCCAAGGAGCTTTACAGCGTTTAAAGGTAATTTATTATTTTATTGCTGTATGAATGATTGATAAGTTTTCATTTAATAGATGTTTAAAAACAGGATATAACAGACAATATTTAAATAAATTAATGCGTGTATATTTATTTTTATAAAGTAGTTTGCTTGGGAAATTATATAGTAAAATTAATTTTGGAACATTTTTTGTTTTACAAGTAATTTACTAAATGTGATAAATATATTTAATCCAAAAATAAATGTTCATCAAAGATAAATTGAGTGTAAGGAAAATTATTTAAACACTATACATAACCAATAGTAGCTTATTAATATTCTAATAAGTTAATCAATTTTATTTTGTAATTTTTTTAGTATTTTTTTGATTTATTTTTTTACTGTTAATACTTTATTTGTGCACTATTGTTGCAAAAATACAAAAATGAAGTAAATTTGGATATGTCACTCTATGTCTGTAAAAGAGAAGAAACTTTCTAAGTCAATTATTTTGAATAATTGAATTTTAAATTGAAAATAATGATGATAAATATAAAAACTATATTGAAACAATATACCTTCTTGTAAGTCAAAAATTAGAGAAAATGTCAACTTCAATGCAGTGAGTTGGCTCATACATGGAACTTGAACAATACTCACAATTGCTGCATTGTTTCACATCAATGACCTGTTTGCATACTTAGTTAGTAAATATATCTTTTGTTGAAATTTTATCATGTACTAAAATTGAAACATAAAAGAAATTGCTTAATCAGTAGGGAAATTTAACTAGAGTACTACTGCTTTATATCATTATTAGCAGTACTGCTCTTGCAAAGTTTGTTTTTCATTATTTTTCTAAAAGGTATAGGAATGTGATTTATACATGTGCATTTATGATAAATAAATTTACCTAAATAAAAAAAGTTCTAATTTCTTATAAAACAGAATTATTTTTGTTTTCATTGTTAAATGCAAATATGCTTGTTAAAAAGAGTGTCAACATATAGTAGATTGTTAAAATTTCAGAATTACAAGATTTAAATTAGATCAATTCTAAGAATTATATGTACATTTCAGTTTATACTTCTAATAAAGTAAGTTATTCCTTGAAATATTCAGGTGAGATACTCGTAATAAATGGACATTCAGTTGATGATTTTAAGTCTCAAAATATTTCTCTGCTTGTATTTTACTAAGTTAAATGAAGAAAACCCACAATTATTTCTTTTGTAGAAAATTAAATGCACAAACATTTGTAACAAGTTTATTGTTAAGTATTTACTTGAGAAAATGAAATTCTGTGGAGTAAATTAATGTATTTTACAGTATATTTTTCTTCACACTTGTTTAGTATTTGTTATATTTAATTCAGTTATCTGCAAGTACTTGTATATTAAAAATTTTAGTCATTTACTATTTTCATTTCTCTTTAGGCTGCAGTAAAATCTTCTGGTGATCATAAACAAAGAGTAATTCTGAATATATCTTACAATGGGATTGTCATCATGGATGAAAAAACTGGGGTAAAAATTATTGATTAATTTTGCACAAATACCAATATTTTGTATTAAAAAATTGAATATTAATATTTTTAAATGACTATGAATTTTTTTAAATAGTATAATATGTAATACAATAAAAAATTTGTGGTGTAATAATTAAAGGCTGCAAATTTTTAATCTGTACTTTTTTAAAAAAGTTGTTTGATTTCATATTTTTGAAACTTAAGAATATTATTCATTGAAATTATAGATTTTGAACTTTAATATGCAAGATTTTTAAAACTTTAATTCTTCTCCATCCTTCTTCTGATTATTAAAATTTTCATTTACTTTTATTTGAATTTTTAACTTAATTTTTGCGTACAATTTTTCATTTTTGAATATTAATAAAAAGCATTTAAAAAACAATTAAAAATTCTTGTAATCCTTTTATTTAATATTAAAAATTTAAAAAATGCTTACTTACTTTAAAAATATAAGATTTGAAATATATGCATTAAAGAGAAAGAATCTGAAGGTTTTTTCTATGCTTTATTCATTGAACATGCATTGTTTGCATACCTTTAAATAAACCTGCTATATTAGTGACACTGATTACTTTAATACTTTTTTATTTCGTATTCAGATTATGAACAATTACAACAAAATAATAATAATTTAAGAAGACAGAAAATAACAAACAAAACACCTGTAACAGTCTATTAATCTGTCTCTTGCCTCCTAGTAGCACTCATTAAAAAGTCTTGCACAAAGCAGAATAGTGGCGAAAATGACCGGAGTCCATTACATCCCTAAAACTGCATAAAGTGCATATCGTAGAAGAAAGAATTTTGAATATATGGAGATATGATTTCGAATACAGTTATGTCTAATGGCAAGGTGGAATTCAGCAACTGCTCTTTGCCTTTAACTATTACACAAATTTGGAATGGCATCCTTCCAGGACTTGTGAGAAACACGATGATAGAGTTCTTCCTGAGCATGTACTTTGATAGCTCTTTCAGTGAGGGTTTTAATAGTTTGGAAGGGAATAGAATGATAAATAATTTTGTATAATTAAAGCACCCTTTTTAGCCAATGAAGGCAGCTTTATCATTGAACTCCACAATGGGCTGGGGAATTATAGTTTTCTGGAATAATGCCAAGTTTTTTTTTAAAAATAATGATGAGACAATTCCAAAATGTCTTTTGTTATTGTATTTTTATCTGAAACCACAGCCAACAGAGCAGCTTGGTAATCACTGAAGATAACAGCTCTTGTAAATTTTTTCAAATGGTATAGCAGCTTTGCAAATTGCTAATATTTCACTGTCAAATACTATACTTTAGCCCAAATGAATCTAAGAAAATTCCAACACCTGCCTAAGGACCATCAGGCAGAGGAGGGATCCATCAGTGAAGATCTGAATCCACTTTGATAGCTCTGCTTGGTTTTAAAAAGATTTAATATGAGAGTTAGAGCTCTCAAAATAGAGAAGTCTGTGTTGTGTTTAGTTATTTTTTAACCTAGGTCAAGTTTATTCCAATAAGATTTCAAATTTATTGGATTTTGTGGACAAACAAGTAATTCTGGTTCATCCACTAAACAAAGTGAATTTTTTAACTGAAAACTCCCTGCAGGAAACATATTTGGGTCTTTAGATTTCTAGTCAAATCTTGACTTTATCCCAGAATGAAATATATCCAGGAACTCTAAGGATTTTTTTTGTTGAGAATTAAAACCTTCTTAAATTGTGGCTCTTTCAACCAGTCAACATAAGCATGACATCAATCACAATGATCTGCTCCAGAAACAATACACAAGAATTGAATTTGGATATTTTCTAGTGTATTGAGTACATTTCTCCCAGCTCCAACTTGTGGTTCACAGCAAAAAGTGAGAAGGGTCAGGATAAACATGTGATGTTTGGAGCAGAGTTTGTCCAGTGTAACCCAATCTTGCCCCAGCAAGGTATGTAAGGACATTAGTCTCTTTGTAGTATGTTTGGACAAGTTCTCCAATTGTGTCTTCCATGTTAGTTTGTAGTCAAACATCACACCTTTTATATTTACATTTATTGCATTGTGAACTACTGTGTTTTATCATTAATGATGGAAAATTAAGAGGAAAAGAATCAGTAGAATAAGTTAGCCAAGTATCAGTTTGCAAATAAAATTATATGTTTCAAAGAATAATACAACTATTAAATCAAAAATTATTCTTCCAATCTACATTAATCAAAAGAAATTTTTTTCTGATCTGAAATTACTAATCATTATAAATGCTACACCAGGAAGGAATGTGAATAACAGAATTATATAATTACTGGCAATTATAAAATTATATTTTACAATGAGAAGAATAAATTATTTCAGAGAATTTGCAATCAGATGTGAAGCAATTATTATCAAGAACAGGTAGAATCAGCTTTACCATCAATAGTAGTATTTAGCCCAGTATAGGCAAAATCAAATAAATATTAGATAACATTAATGAAGATGTCTATATATTCTCAAATCTTATAAAATTGCCACTGATCGGTGATGTTCTGGTTGTTCAGTAACCATTGTCTAAACTTTTTCATTTAATGATAGATCATGTGAATAGGCTGACCAGGGCTTTAATTGATAAATCATTCTTTCCAGAAAATTACATAGAAATGTACCTTTGAATGTTAAAAACCTGTTGTGAAATATCTTATTTTACATATATTGTAAATGCTTCTACCGATGCCTGTTTTTCATGACTGTATTGTAAGTTAATTTGTTAAGTATCAGTTTGTTCTGTTTGTCATGCAAATTTCACACGAGTTCCCTGCCACTTACCTGTTTTTGTAAAATTTATGAACCATAATTTCTGTTTGTGTCCAAGGTGTACATGTAAATATTTCAGAATTTAAAATAGAATCTTTAAAATAAGTTTAAAAATATTATTAAACCTGCTTGAAGAATCTATGTTCTTCAAGCAGAATGTTGTCATTACTAAGCTACAGTTATTTGTTGAAATAAAAGTAATTAAAATTAAAATATTCCTATTTGTTTCAGTGATTGAATAAATATTTAGTTGGTTCTTTTGTTATTAAAATGGTTCATTTGCCAAATACTTTGTATAAGCATGTATAAAATACATTATTTTGCATGTTGTATATCTGATATATCTACCAATTAATTGTTAATTGAGACAGGTTAATTCTATCCCATATTTAAATTTTAAAGTCTATTTATTTATTTAAAATTTTTGCTTTTAGGAAATTCTTCACCATCACCCTATTCATAAAATTTCCTTCATATCTCAAGATACAGTTGATAAAAGATCCTTTGGTTACGTATTTGGTTGCCCTCAAACTGGCCATGAATTTTTTGGGATTAAAACTGAAAAAATAGTATGTTATATTTCTTCTATATAAAAATTGCATAGTTAGTTAATAAAATATTTTTCATATAAATTTGTGAATATTTTCTATTATGGAACTTTCATTATCCTTTAATAATACTTTATTGCTATTAAGTTTTTATTGGCATTAATGTACGGTCACATGTTCTTTCTTTATAAAACTTTATAACATTTATCCCAAAACTAAATGAGAAAATATTAGAAATATTTCATTATGATATTAAACAATATGTTTGTAAATATATATGTGTATATATATATATATATGTGTGTGTGTATATATATATATATATATATATATATATATATATATATATATATATATGCATTATCAATAAATTGTTCTTTCAGGCTTCTCAAGTTGTTTTGACATTAAGAGATCTTTTTCTTGCTGCACTTGAAATAAAAAAGAAAGAAATAGAAAATGCAAAAGAAACTCAAAAAGATTCTGAAAATACCCTAGTCCAAGAAAATGGCAACACCAAGGTGGTACGTTTAAAGTAAATTCTTTCAAAGATATTAGGTTTAAAGTTTTAAATTTACATTTCTTTTTATGTAAATTTAAAACTTTCAACTTGTATTTTTTCATGACATTTATTTAATGCATTGATCTCTCTTTACCAAGTCAATAGGGAAAAAACAAATTGATATATATTTTTTTGTGGAAATAAATTAGTGTTCATTTTAAAATCTACAATGACTGCTCAAAACAATTAAAGAATACTGCAAAATTTTTCTAAAATGTTGGATTAAGCAACTTTTCTTCTTCCTATAAAATAGAATAAAAGAATTTTTATTATCTTTAATTTTAAGAGTGTAAGTTTAATTTTAAGAGTATGAAATTTTTAGTTAGCTGTTAGAGCATCATTTTTGTTGACAATAAAATTTAGCTTTCTTTTTTAAAAGAAAAAGCTGAAGATTGGTATTCAGTAAGTGTTTTTAGAAAGTGTAGTGTTGATATTTAACCAGATTGGAAGCTAAAATGTTAGTCAATTTCATAGTGCTTAACATTAGTCAAAACAAATAAGGATATTGAATTTGAATCAAGGGGTATTTCTAATATCTGGAAACATCAAACTGGCTTTATGCTGTGAATTTGTTCATTTGAAAGTCATTGGTATATGTTATGTTAAAATTGGGACATTGTGCCATCCAAGAAATTGCCAACATGTTAACTATCAAAGAAATTAATGCTGCAATGTTTTTTCTCTGACGAGTCCTGTTTTTCAGTTCATTTTCATAATAAGGATATTTTATCAGGCAGGAATGTAGAATTAGAAGCAAATTTTTGCTCATACAAGAATGCTTATGATTTAGTAATGCAGGAGTTATGGTGTCTCTAACGATACCTATACCAATCATATCTTTTAAAAGAATGTTTTGACCAGTCAGTGACATAAGATTTACAAACCTATTTCAGTCCCTTATACCAGCAATTCAAGAAGCTACATGTTAATGAATGAAAATTGCAGCTATAGCATTGCTCACTTGCTAAATATTTTTTAAGCAGAAATCATACAAATGATGTGTTCATAGGAGATGAACTCAATTTAGCATTCTTAGAATATTTTAGACTAGTAACTTGCCTCTTACCTCCACCATAAACTCTTCAAAAACTGTAAAAAACTCTTCTAGAGGAGTGGTACAAAATATCCCAGTATATCTCATCAATAGCCTCCTTAATTTCATACCTGTAAGATGTTCATTGTTATTGGCCATCCAGAAAATAACTTTTTTAATGTATGAAAATTCTATTATTCCCATTTATATTCAAATGCTAAAAAAAAATCTGTGAAACATGTACATTTTTTTCTCTTATAGCCTATGATATCTGTCGATTATATTTATGCATCATCTTATCAATTCCCCAGCTACAAGATCAATTAAAGGATTAAAGAATCTCAATATCATTTAATTGCTTTGAATAGTTATCTTAATATATCATAAGTAGCTGGGAAATATAGGAACAATGCAAGTGTACTTATTGAAAGTATTATGCATTGAATTTTATTGACAAATTCATAAATTAATAAAAAAACTTGAATGAATCATTTATTTGTTGACATATTTTTAATTATTGCAATAGAATATTTAATTACAATTCCAGACCTGCCAACTTTTATGCAAGATCCACAAGTTTTACATTTTTACTGATAGCATGAATTATTTTACGCGTTTCGGTTCTTCTGGGCAAAGTTTAAAGAGAGAAAAAATGTTTTTATATCTTAGCACATAATGGCGATCTTTTCTCGTTAGCCATGATGAGAAGCAGAAATTAACACCCCATTCAACCCATCTGTGGGAAGAGAGAAATAACTTCCTGGACTGTGTGCTCGCAGAGGCTCCGAAAATGTACATGTCAAACCCTTTTTCTATCAGGGGGGAGAGCAAGGCTCCTGCTTGAAAAACTATAGATGGGGAAAAGAAATGGTAGAGGTATAATTTTTTCTTTAGTCACACGGATTAAAACTGAGAAGTTTTACTGAAATATTTTTCTGAAAGTTGGCAGGTATGCAATTCTAGTAAATTAATACTTCAAGAGTTCATAATCAAATAAAAGAATCTTTTAAACTTAAAATAATGTCTCAAGTACAGTTTTATATCAATATATTTTTGCCTAATATTTCATTTAAGTATTTATCATAATGTTATCAAAGAAATTAGTCATATATTTTCTTACAACTTTAAATCTATTTAATTTAGGTTTCTGGCAATGATAGTAATGGAACTAACAGTGCTGCAAATATTGATGATGCTTCTAATCACAAGAAAACTTTACATGATGAACTTCTGTATTCTGTAAGCTCAATAGTTTTTATATGGTTTAATTTTTTTCAGATCAACATTTTTAAACATAATTTATAAAACCCTAGATCCAATAAATATCATTAGTAATTTTAAATGACTTAATTTTGATAAAGCATTTTAGAAATAGAAATACCAGTTTTACAACTTTTAATGTTATTCAAGTCTCTTTCAAATTCCATAGTTACTTTATTTACACATGGCTAGTTATTAATGTGAGTTATTTAACATTTTACAGATTTTTTAATTTTACAGTTTTTATTATAAGGGGTAAATTTATTGTACTTCATTTTAAAGTTTCAATATGCATGCATAATTTATAGTTGCTTGGCTGAATATTAAAAATTTGTTACTGAACTAGAAATTTGATTTGCCAAATTTAACTGTGCTCTATTAAAATCAAAATTTCAAATTGTTATCAATTTTTTCATTTGTTTCTAAATGAATGTTCATTTTCTTATATTTATATGAGTTTATTTTTCTCATTTAATATATGGAATGTGTATCTAAGCTTCAGTCTATTAATTTGAGTAGCAATTCACATTGTTTCATATTGATACTTCAGAGGAAAAGATTTCTTTATTTGCAAATAAAGTGACATACTAATTTTTTTTGCAATTAAATTGAATAATATATATTTTGTCTTTAAATACAAGTGGTGTATTAGCTTTTGGGCTGTCATATATAGTATTTTTAAATGTTACAGAACCAATTAGCATATAGTGCAATTTCCCTAAAATTTCTAAAATTCACAACTTTTTATCTTCGTTCCCTGAATTATTTTAAAACTCCTACAAAAATGCAATATTTCATGTAAAAAATGAAGTTTTAAAATGACGTTTTGGTAAATTTTAGCATCTTGAAGCATTTATAGTTTCAACATGTTTCTGTATGTTCCTCCAAGTTTTTATTTTCAGGGTAAAAAACTGATAACAAATGTCTCTATATTAGTCATGGGTGTGGCTAAATAAAACATTGGTATTGTTGCTAAAAGAACTGTTAAACAACTTCCTAATTTAAAGGAATGCTTTTTAAATCTTTTGCCCACAAGCAACAAAATTTCATTAAATACACTGCCTGCTTTAATCGTTATAAAAGAATTTTAAGTGTTCTTAAAAGAAACTGCCCTTTTGCTATTATCATTTTTGCATTAAATATGTTCAGGAGATTTTATTCTGTTTCAGAGCAAGTCTTCCATGATTCATAGGCTGTATATAGAGAGTAATGATCTTCTTTGAACAGTCATGTCCATGTTTGTAAAATTTATCTAAAATAGTATTTTAGATAGAGTGAGGAATTAAAGATTCTGGATATCTGTAATGCATCAAATTTAATATGTTAGAAAATTGGTATGTCAACACATAGGTTAATTTTGATAAGAATGAAAAAAGGTTTTCTTTCAAGTGTAAAAATGGCACTAGTTGCTAATGTTAATTACTTGAGATAAAATCTTCCATACTGCAACATTAAACTGAAAATTTTTCATATTCTTTGACCAAGATGCCCAGCAAATTTGATGGATCAGTGAAATAATGAACTGCATTCTTTTATACACATTTGCCAGCATTTACACTTCCCAAACAATGTAATTAATTTAGTTCAAAATGAATGAAAGCTTTATCTGTTAGAAGAAATGACTGAAGAATTCTGGAATATAAATTGACATATTTTGGAGGAATGTTTTGAAGATAAAAGTTGATGGAAATATAAATATTTATATTTGTCAAAAGTAAGTTTTATCACATTTAAAAGCAGACTCTAAATGTGACTTTTCATAAATAACTGTAGACAAAAGACAAACCAAAGCTGAATGATTTTACAATTAAAGTAATATGACTGATAAAATCAGCCATTCATAATTTTGATGGAAACTTGTAAGGTGTACATATAACTAAAAATGTGTTAGATGCAGTTGCAGATACATGTGAAAATGTTAAAGTAGAAATGGAAAAATTAAAGCCAGAGGAATCTTTTTTTTTTTTAAGTAAAGGGAAAATGTAGAAAATTAGATATTTCTAATGCATTGTTTGTTGTGTTAAATTTTTTAAAACTTGCATTAGATACTTCAGAATTAGAAAAAGAAAAACTTCTTTGACGATGATTGTTGAAGGAAATGAAAGATTATCTAAGGCAATAAAAATGAAAAATAATAAAACTGAAATTAATATATAAAGGGACCCTATCTTTAACCGAGATTGATTGTAAATTAAAGTCTATTCATAAAAATAGAGATATTTTAAAAGTATTAAATTTAATAATTCTTAATTTATATATAGTTTCTTTTACCTATTTCCATAACCCTTTTCACTATTTTTATTAATTTTTCAAGTTAATTATAAGTATTTAAACTTTTCTATGCATAAATTGTAGAACTTAACCTCTAGTTGTAATAAAAATTTTCAGAATCCATATTGTTCATATTTATTTTCTTCTATAGTATGAGATGTTACTCTTCATGCATTATGAATAGTTTAATTTACTTAGAATTTAATTTTATATGTTGTTAACAATATTTCTAGTGTTTTTGGTTTAAAACTAAATATTTAGGGAGTTTAGTTTCTTTGTTATATATAAATACTATTTGTGCTAATTATTTGGCAATGTAAGAAATTTAATGTAAGTATAAATTTTAATTATGAAAATATTTTCTGTGTTTCAATTCTGCTAGTACATATGTTAATGCTTTACAAATTAAGGAATTGAAATTATTTTGACTTATTGATTCTTCCATACTTGATTTTTTTTATGAGATAGCTTTTCAATTGCAATTTTTGAAATTATTTTTACTATATTAGTTCTGCATTTATTATGTTTAGAATTTGTTAAAACTGATGTTATTTAAAAAATGTTGAGTGGCTTCAGTTTAATATAAATTTTTTGCATCTTCTGTTAAAAATACAATTTGACTCTTTGTTAGTCAATAATAAAGATTTTAATAAACGTGAGTGTAAATATGAAATCCTGTATTTTCATATTTGTAATTATAGAAGATATTACTTTTTAAAAATCATAAAATGTATTTATTTATGTATTAACTTTCTGTATTGCTTCAATGAACAAAATCAGATTTTACAAAAAAGAATATTTCCTCATATTTTATAGACCTCATTTATTTTTCATAGAAATTTATTTATTTTTTTGTATAAATTTAATTTTGTGTTCTATAATAATAAAGTAATTAAAAGCATTCTTCTATGCACCAAATCTTCATCTAGTTCATTAAATTATTAATCAGACTATAATATTAAGCATGTATGATTGCTTTATTATTTCTAAAATTTTATTTTTGAATAGTACGCAATCTGAGATATTTACAAATTAACAGTTACACTACTTCAAGAAACAAATGTATAAATAGAATTTTTTTTTCTTTTTTGTAGAATAGTTTTTATGATTTTCCTAATTTCCTAATAGAGAAAAATTTAATATTTATTATCTGTTGACTATAGCCACACATATAATCCAGATACTACAATGTTTAAGACTTAATTTTATGCTTTCTAGTATTGTAACTACCACATGTGTTACTATAGTTAAATATATATGTATATAATGTGATCTGCTAAGATATGAAAAAACTATTTTGTCTGTTGAAAGTACCATCCTAATTTGTATGTTTTCTGTTCCTTTATTTAAGTTAATAATCACTGAATTAGTAGCTGAGTTTAATAACGTTAATAATAAGATAAACGTTTTGGTCTTAAGTTCAAAGTTTATACATTTCATTCCCACTTCATTATTGTACACCTCCATGAGTTTTTTGCAGTGATTCAGAATTCTTTTGAACTGTAGGTCTCTGTCAAGTTTTTTTGTGCAAAAAGTGACAACAAAATTAACTTTCAAATTAATAATTTCTTATTCCAAATTGCATTTATATGAATCTAAAAACGAATGTTTTTTTTTTTAATGTCAAGACTTTTTGTGTTTTTTTAATATTCTCCATCAAAGAGGGGAAGCAATATTGCTTTATATTTAAAAGCAACTTCTTAAAACGATTACATTTTTCAATATTCAGTGTTTGATTCATAACAAATAATATTTGATTTCTAGTTCATTAATATTTAAGTACATTCCACAAGCTGTGTAATAAAATATTTCTGTTTTCATATTTTAGAATACTGTCCAACTTCCTGATGAAACAACTGTTCAGAATGATAAGCCATGTTCACTTAGTACTGAACCAGCAGTTGATAACCTTCTTGATTTGCAGTTTACAGTAGATAATTTGCAAATGGTACAGTAAATAATTTGCAAATATATAATATAGAAAAATATATTTAAGAAAAATTATATAATTTTTCTCTCTTTTTGTTGTATAAATATTTGCTATATGTTTGTGTATACTTCCTCAGTAAATTAATATTTAGGTGTAAAAAAATAACTCTATTTCAATATCTATTACATTAATATACTTACTTTATTGCTTATAAATATCTTCTTTCAACAACATAGTGTAATGTCCCTCTGAAATAAAATATGCTTCATGTTTCACAATACCATTTTGAAATTTAAAATTAAATTTAGTATTCATTTCATTTGGTAAATTGTCTTGAAAATATTTGTTTTATTATTTTTAATCAGAGAAGTTTGGCAATATTTTGGTTGATGAAATGAAAATTCTAAAGCCATTTAAGAAAAACTTCACTTATAATAATAATAATATAGTTTTATAACATCACACTTAATTTTCATCAAGCATATATTTTTTTTCAAAATTATTTTGCTTGTAAATTTTTCTACTTCAGATATTTTTATATTAAATTTGAAAACACTTTGAAGGACTCTGTTTTGATTGAGAAATCATTAAATAACTACATAATTATTTTTATTTCAGATCTTTATTTTTATTTAAAATTTTAGTATTTCTGAAATCTATGTTTTTTATTAGTCATTTGTTATTTGACACATTCAACTACTATGTTGATATTAGAAGATAACTATTCAAGTGTTAAATTCCTCAATATATAGAATACTTTTTAAAGTTTGCCAAATTAAATATGAAATTAAAATTGCTCTGTGAACTAAATTATTAATTTATCTATTCTTTCATAAAATTGCACTGAATATCTAAACCTATCTAATGATGAGCTCTGCAAAATTTACAAATTTATTTTTTTTGTAGCGAAGTTGTGTAGTTCCCTTGCATAAATTACTTTTAAAATCAATAAATAATATTGATATTAATTATTTTAATTAGATAACAAGATTTCTCTGACTGATATGATTCAAGTTCGAATGTGATTTTGTGTGCTGATCTTCACAGCATTGATATCAGAATTTCAACACATAATATTTTTTTATTAAATTACAGATAACTGTTTTATTATTATTTGTAATCATATATTTATAGCATCAATTTATTAAAAAGGAATTAATTTTATAAATGTGTTCATTTTTAACTTTGTTTTTAAATGAAATTAAAAGCACATTGAAAAATTTCACTTAAATATAACTAGTTCGTGAGTGAACAGATTCTAGCTTCTTTGCTACATCATGTAGCCATTGCAGCTTATGGAGACAATCAAAAAAGTTTACCTTGAATTGAGATTTCTTTCTTGTGCAAAAACAAAGATTCATCTCCTATTTTCCCATAGGATGGATTTGTTCACATTCATGTATGAAGGAAATACTTTTCTTTTTTAAAAAAGTTTATTCTTTTTTACATGATATTATCTTTTATGGTTTTATTGCAAAATTAAAATGTAAGGAATAGAAGCAGATATTTGTATGTCATATGATATAGAAATTAAATAAATTAAATGAGAAATTCAAGGAAGCCATTGTTTGCTTATGAAATATAGAAGTATGCAAAATTCAAAACAAAATTAATTATGTTTGCAAAGCAAACCGATCAAAATTAATTTTTGCCATTTCTGGTTATTGGGAAAATAAAGTATTTCTAAGATTAATGATCATCTGCAGAATTTTCAGAATAAACCCCAAAGAACATTTTAGAATTTTGAGAAAATTGAGCTTAATTTCAATTTGCTCTTGTATTGTATTATTGCTAGTATTAATACATCTTCTGTTTGGCTTTCAAAATCAGAAATCAATGCTAGAAGTCAAATAATTCAATTATTCAAATGAAAGGATCTGAAGATGATGCAAATCATTTATTATTACTAATGTAAGAAATAATATCTGAAACTTGAACAACACTTAAATAACACTTAAAACATAAATAGTGTGTAATGCTTATTAATTCTCAAAATATACAGCTGAAAAGCAACTCAACAATTTTTCTCATTTTTTACTGAAAAAGAACTTTTTAAATATGAATGTATAACAAGCGAATTATTACCATTCATAACTTAATAAACTACATTGAAATATAATTAGATCTTAAAGTTGAATCAGCACCTGAGAAATTGCAGCTTGAACTTATTGATTTACAGTCAGACTATGATGTGAAGGAAATATATGAAACACATGAAACCATATATGAAGAAATTTATTGGCAAAATGTTCTTTGTTTGTGTTGATATATACATATATATATATTTGTAAGCATGAAAACTAATATTTAGATACCATCAATCTAGTTGTTCAAAAGTGACTGATGATAGATTTGTCTCATTAAATTAATTCTGAAATGAGCTTGGAGCTATTTCCTTGCTTATCAAGAAGAGTAAATATGAGTGTAAATTGCCTTACATAAACTTGCAAGTTGAAATGAGAAATATAACAAGTTAATCTACTCCTAATTTCTAAACTTAAAAAAGTGTGCTATGTTATATTTTGGAAATGCATAGTGGACAATCTAGGTACTCTTTTAAGTCATCTTATGCATAAATTCCCTTCAGAATGATTTTAGAGACATTAGACTGTGTTCAGGTTTTGCGAGGAAGATGGCCCATAACTCCGAAACACTACTTGTAGCCATGCATCCATCTCTTTTTCCACTATGATTTGAGTGATACATTTGTCTTTCTAAACTAATGTAAAATTGAATGTATTGGTATTTATATGCAACATGAATTTAGTCCAACAAATAAATTTACCTCCTGTGTTTATTGATTTTTATGGTATCCTTTCAGAGATGCGAAGTTAATTTATGAATGCCAACATTTTTTTAAAAATGATATAGCCCTCTGATATCCTCTGTTTCTGTAATGTGGTCCTTGAGCCAAAACAATTGCCTACTCCTAAGATTTCTCTAAGAATTTTACAAACAAATTTTAGAGTTCATTTAAATATGTATTTGGATTAATGTTAAAGAAATCCATTTTCCTCAGAATGTCAACTTAAATCCCTAATAGTGTTCAAAATTTTAATGTAGATCATAGTAAATAACAATTTCATTTCCACTGCATAAAAATATTAAGCAAGAAATATGTGTTCTAGAAATAGTTTCTTTAGTAATAAAATTGCTTTTTTGTAAGCTAATTTGATGCAATTTAAGGATTTTGTGTGTTTCAAATACATTAAATATATATGCATATAACACCTGTATTAAAAATATAAAGATTTTATTTTTATTTGCTGTCATTACATAGAACTCCTTTTCAAAAGAAAATACTAATTGTAAAAAAGATATTGGGTTATAAAAAGTGACAATGTATAAAATTTGGTTGAAAAATTATGCACCCTGATAGGTAATTTATGTACTTAAATGTTTGAAATTCACTTGTGAGAATTTAAATAATTCAACAACTTTATAGAGATTTTGCAAATTAAATTCATGACAAGACTTGAAAAAATCATTTTTGCAAAGATGGTATGAATTGCTCATATTAAACAGCAATAATGTTGCTATGTATATTCTTTTGTAATTTTTTACTGAAATATTTTTAAATATGGTTTTCTATCTGATATTAAAATACTGATTTTTTAAATGTTTTATTGATATTTTTAGGGTATATCACAAATGGATCATAGTATAGCAACAGCTGTTTCACATGGATTCGGCCTTTCATTTTCTGAAGATGACATTTCAGAGTCCAGTAATAGCTCTCTTCCAGTTTCCTTTCACCATAAGGTAAACAAATTTATTTTAAAAATTGATGATTAATAATAGTTTAGATCTGTTGTGTATATTCTACCTATTAGTATTGCAAAACCAATATATTTACACATTATCCATCAGTAAGTATTTGAACACACATGGAAATGAAGATATCTGCTCCTGATGTGTGTCACACATTCTTTGTTTAAATATTGTGTAGGAAACCGCATTAGCAATAGTTGCGTGCTATGTACCACAAAATTCAGAACTGTGAATTCAAGAAACGCTAATTGCTAATTCACCTTGAGCATGGATGTTTAATATAATTCAGAATACACTTTAAGATATAGGTGCCAGTCTAATTACCTCTCATATACAAGAAATGATCGTTTAGCAAAATCAAACCAAATGAATCCAGTTAATGGACTTGTGTGCTGAAATGACCTTTGAGTTGTTAACAAGCTGAATACAGTTAATTTAGTAATGATGATATAAATATATTTAAAGTTGACTGTTCGTTAAAGTGAAAAGATACTAATTAGCTGATAAATAAAACACTAAAAAATAATTTAAAAATGTGTTATTTTTATAAATTAAGATAAATATAAGTTGTTACTAAATTATCAGCCTCTAATAAGATTTTTTGAAAAAAATTCCTTAATTATCATTTTTCACAGCATGTAAAAATCTCAGAACTTAAAATTTTTTAGTTGTCTGGAGTATAATTCCAATTTTCAAGAACTTTATAATTATATAGTTATGAACATAAATAAAACAGTTAATGTAAATTGATAATAAACAAATCAACATTTTGAAAGGATGCATTTCATTGTGTTAACATTAAAACTTTGACTTAACTAGAGAATTTCTTATTATTTTAGATGGATAAAATATCATCACTCTACCAGGAGACTCTTTCAATATCTTCAAGATCATCATCTACATCTGATTATAATGTTAGTGTCACTGAGAATAAAGCAGATGACATTGAGACTTTAAAAAAGATTTTACTCTACCTTATCCAGATTTTCGACCTCCAGATTTTCGAAGCTCTTCATCCTCTATTAGTAAACATCTTGCATCTCAAGCTAATTGTTCTTCTCCCACTGAAATAACTATTCCTCAAATTCCATCTTCTCCTTCATCAAGTGAAGAAAAGACTTCCCAGAATGCCATGATTGCTTCTGCTGCTTTAAAGGAAGCTGCCTCTAAACCAGCAGAAGATCGATATGCTGTCTTTCTTGAAATAGATACATTACCCAGTATATTTGATAATCCTTCTATTGTTCAAAGTTCAAATGTTAAAGAATATTCCAACTTCAATGATGAGCTTACTAATGATTGTAATAAGCAGTCTCCAGAAAATTTTCAGCATTCTCCAGAAACATTACAAGATGCTAAAACATCTGCTCCAATAGTATTTGCTGAACTAGATCCTTTAGGAAGTCAGCCATATGTAGATAAAAGAGATTTCTTTCAGGACATAAAAAATCCACCTAAAAAAGTTTTAAAAGATCTTGCGGGTGGTGTAGAAACACTGTCTGATTCAGTGGATCCTCCAAATAATAGTGCAGAAAATATGCCAGCTGCTGGTAGTTCAGAATTACTGCAATTATATTCTGATTCATCTTTGGAAGTTAGTACTACTAGTAGCTCTGAACAAAAGCAAATAAATCCTTTTACAGTAACCAATAATACTATTTTACCACAAACAGCTCCAAAACTTCCACCCAAAAGATCCATGAGCATAGCAGCACCTATGCATGTTTCAGGAAATTTTGATGATTCCACAATTGTTGGGGAAGATCAAAAGTGGGAAATAAAGAATCCTTTCAATCCATTTATTGAAGAAGATTTTCCAGATGTTCCACCACCCAGTTCTCCTCCTCCACCCCCTCCTCCTAGATTGCCCATCAAGGGTTGTGAAATTTCACCTGTTGTGTCACCACCTCCACCAAGACCTCCAAGTCGTTCAAATGGTATTCCTACACCTCCTCTGCCGAAGAGGAAACCGCAGTTAGCTTCCTCTGCAAAAACATGGTTTTCATTTGATCAAGAAGCTCTTGCTTTTCCACCTTTTAGTTCAACTCCAAACATTGATCCTATTACTGATTCTTATGTTCCACCAATTCCCTCACCAGCTCGTAAATTTCCCCCTACTAAAGTTGAAACAACAATATTAAAAAGTACTATCCCTTCAAATAGTCCTTCATTGCACAGACCTTCCTTTCAAGGAGCAGCACCTAATTCTGTAGTGAAAGAAAACAGTGTGAAAATAAATGATTCTCCTCGTATGACGCAATTAAACCATTCATCAATTATTCAAGAAAATGGTGCATTTTTAGGCTCTGTGAGTCTATTTGCTGAAAATCACCCTACTTCTGAATTTGTTTCTTCAGAAAGACAGCCAACATTAGATTCTCCTCCCCTTCCTCCAAAACCATTGTCTATAGCTAGACCTCGACCTTCTCCTAGTAAAAAAATGTTGTCTTCTGTATATAGTTCATCTCATTCCTCACATTCTAGTTCAGTTGCTTCTGCAGTTGAAAGCTCAAATGGCACACATTCATCAAGTTCATTAGTATTCTCCAGCACTGATACTGGCAAATCGGGTAGCAGTGCAGAAGCACTTTTTGTGAAAAGTAGTGAAAGCCACACTGATGTTTTTTCTCAAAACAGTTTAGACACCTCTAATGAGCAGTCTTCCACTTTTGAACCCACCACTGAGACGTGTGAATTAAGTCCTGACAGCATTTTCCGAAGAAAGAGTGATCCTTTTGCCGATGACTTTTTTTTGTCTTTGCCTAAAAAGTCTACCAGCAAAAGCAAGCAAAACATTGAAAGCATGCATAAAACATGTTCTAATGGAGTTGATCTGCATTTGGAAAACTGTGAAGTAAGTATTCTTATTTTGTTTTTATCTATTCTCATTTCTTTGCATATATATATATATATATGATAGAATTCTTGAATCAAGAAACCAATTTGAATAATTTTTAAATTACAAGTCAAAAAATATTTATATGTCTACTGTATGATTCTGTACTGAGTAGTCAAAGAATGGTTGAAAAGCTTAATCAGTATTGCATAGAATGTTGGATTGAAAATTTAGACTATGTTATATGGATGTAAGTAGAACATAAAGCTCAAAAAGCATTTATTCCATCACTTGTTTATTAGTACTTTTTTCTAATAATATTCTATTGATTTTATTTTAAAGGCGAAATGTGTGTTTGCTTTATATGACTTTAATGTAGTTTTGCAAACATTTGATGGTTCCAATAATACTTAATTTATTTTTGCCTCATGTACCTGAATGCATCTGCTACCTTTTAACTATCATTTGTTTCACAGAGTCTCCCAACTTGGAATTTGTAAAGTATCCATGAAAATATTTGTGATTTGACAGCTCTTTTTATTTTGCTGCAATTGTGTTTCCAACTTTATATTGCTTTGAATTTTTAATTGTTTTTAAATAACTTATGTCTCAGAAGGGCTTATATCAGTTTATGTATTTTTGTATGTTATTCTAATTTAACTCATCGATACTAGTTTTCAATACAATAAATATCATTTATTTTTCACTATTTAACAAAATTGAATTTTAAATTGTAAAAATTATTTTTACCTAAAATTTGCAAAAGCTTGTTTTTAAGAAGATTACTTTTACTCTAATGTAGCTTTAAATGAATTCTTAAGTAACTATTTTTGGGGCAAAGTTCTTTTTAGTCTAATATGATGTAACTTATTTCGATTGGATATTAACTAACAAAATAAGGTATTGGCATTTTCATATAAATTATCTCTGCTGATGTTAAAAGCAAATTACTATTTTATTAATTATTAGTTTTAATTGATTATTCTAAAGCAGGATTATTCAGTTAAATTACTTTAAACACTTTCAAAGTTTTATATCTTAAATTTCATTTTTTCATATAATGGATGATAATTTCATAACTTTACAATTGTAAAACTAATAATTTTTCCAATTTGATTTTTATTATATTCCCAAATAACAAAATTATTGAAAGTTACATGCTAGAAATACCATATTTTTATAGAAACGATAGATTTGTTTTTCTAATGAATCAATTTGTTACAAGATTTAAATTGACTTTCTAAAAATATGCCCTTAAAAATTGTAGAAGTTAATAACTTGAATTTGTGTTTATTAATGGCTATATTCAATTAATGTAAATTTTTTTAAATATCGCAGAATAATAATTATTTTACAAAAAAATTTTAGATATGAAATTTAATCAAAATTGTTCTCACTAGAAAAATTTTCTGAAACTAGTTTAAAATTAAGGATTTACCTAAAATTAATTTTAAATCATTTCAGTTTTTGTCTATAACATATTATTTGTCTGTTTATTGAAACTTTAGCAATTATGAATTTGTATTTTCATATTTTACTTGTACTCTTTTCCCTACCTCTGTTTCCAATTTCCATAGAAAACATGTGATGTCATATTTTGTATCGTGCAGTGATTTTATGGCTATTTGTTTTCACATAACCATTAGTCTTCATTATTAGCAGAGCTCAATCTTAGTTTAGCTTAGTGTTTCCTAACCTTTTTTCCTCGTGAACCAAAAGAAAGGTCTGAAAGAAATTGAGAAACCCCCTATGTAGTCGTTAATGACAGGTAAAGAAAGCATTAAATTTGATAAAATTCATAATTTTCATATTGCAGAATAAAAGATTTTATTAACTGTGTGAAACATTTAAATAAAACATCAATAAGACTAAAATGATGTCTATAAAAGTTGAAAACAAGATAAGTTTAACTAACTGGTTCTTATGTTTTATATTCTTAAAAACTCTTAATGGGATATTTGTGGCTGATGAAACTAAGCAATTCAAAGTTAGGCTCAATATCTGACAATTTCAGTCTTAAATCAGGTTCTGCATTTAACTTGTTTCTGTATTTATCTTTCAGATAAGTATATACTGAAAATCCTTTCTCACATAGATATGTTGTGCAAAATGGTAATAGAACTTCAATGGCTTTTTTCTGACAGAACAGGATATTCATTTTGTATACTAAGCCAGAAGTCGATTAAAGATTGCTTCTATAGAACTGTCACAAGATAACTATGAGTTTTTCTTTTTCCGGTATATTTAGAGAAGTTTCTGAACTTATATTTCCTTCAAATGGATTACATATCCAGTTGTTTTAGATGGATATATTGCATCTGTTGGGAAAATAGTGATCAAAAGTTAATTGAAGATAGTTTAGATGTTCACATATACTCCTTTTAATGCTTTTGTCAAGTTTAATTGAATTTTCTGATAAAAAAAGTGCTGACAGAATCGAAACATCCATACTCATTCATCTGCAGGCATTGAATCCGAAAATTGATCTTTTTCAACAAAGCCTCAATTCTATCATGTACACTGAAAATGGTGACACCAGTGCCTTGTAAAGACATATTTAATTCATTCAGTTTACAAAAAATGTCTGCTAAATATGCAAGCTTTTGCAGCCAAAGAACATTGGATATACAAGAAGACAAATGAAATAAATGATCAATAAAAAATGCTTGAACTTCAGACTTCAATTCAAACAAATGCATCAAAACTTTACCTCTGGAAAGCCATCTAACTTCTGTGTGAAATAGTAAAGAAACGTGAAAACTTCCAAAATCCTCACAAAGCATATGGAATAGATGACAATTTGTGGCACACGATTTTAAAAAGTTCACATTTTTCACAACATCACTTAAAGTAGTAGATAATTCTGCAAGAATGCACTTTGCTTGTCTATGAATACAACAATGAGTCCATTGAATTTTCTCGTTGATTTTCTTCACATAACCAGAAAAGTTTCTTGGCATTGATTTTGCTCCATCTGTACACACACCCACACAATAAGACCAGCTTATTTCATTCTTTTCAAAATACCCATTGATCATATAAAATATTGCTTCTCCAGTTGTGTCGGTCTTCAAAGGTTTTTCAAATAGAACACCTTCTTGAACAATATTCGTAAAAAGATATCTAACATAAACAAGCAAAACTGCAGCATTTGTAACATCCGTCAAGTTGAATTGCAAAATAATTCAATTTTATTCTTTTTAGAAATTTGTTCTCTACATATTTAGTTGTTAAGTTATTAATTCTACATGACACTGTGTTGTTTGATAAGGGAACTAACTCAATTTTCTTTGCTGCCTTTTCCTCAAGCATACATTTAGCGATATCTTTTGTACATGGTCCAATTAAATTTTCTGCTATTGTATGCACTTGTCCAGATCTTGCAATTCTATAAATTACTCAAAATTATATCTCAAGGCCATTTCACTATTTTTGTTTGAAATCAAGAAAGAAGGAAGGCTACAATTTTTTATATCTGCCAATTTTCTTTTGAAATATTCAAGAGGTTTATCTTTGTGTGTCAGATGTTTTGTTTCAATATGATTACAAAGGATCGATAGTTTAAACTGCTGTTGGCAAGAACTTCGTTACAAATAACACAAAGCTATTTAGGTTCCGACTCCTCTCCAGCAAAATGAAAGCCCAATTGTAAATGGTTCTTCCTCTTCTTAGAATTGGGTTTGTATGTCATTGGGCACCTCTGCTTTTATCAGCATTTTGTACCATTAACTCCAAACCCAATGTTTCCTAGTTCCAGTTGCTCGGGTCACCCACTTTATTAATAAAGTCCGATAACCCTTTAATGGAGTCTAGGTGTCACTCTCTAGTATGGATGATGCCTAAAGAAGTTAATCTAGGGAGGGCAAGAGCCTCGCATTCATAAATGATATGCTCTGCTGTTTCCTCTTGCGTATGACATTTCCAGCAGATAGGGTCTTGCTGAAACTGTCCCATCTGGTCAGAAAGTCAGTCATGCTAGGGATAGCTTCGTGACTTTCACCAGAAAAATATGGTTTGGAGGTCACTTCTATCTCCTGTGAAGGATTCATTGCTGCCCCTTCACTAAATTGCCTCTGAGTTCCCTTGTCTTTTTCAGCAAGGTCTACTTCAGAGGCTTCACCTGCAAATGCAGAAAGGTTTGTTATTTCTTGTGTCTTTTCAGCCACAAGATAACAATTAATAAGCTCAGGTAATATAACAGTCCACCCAGCATTGCCTGAGTTACTGGGCAAGGCAAATTACTCTAGAAGTTCGCCAGGCAACTAGTCTTTGTTAAAACACCATTACCGCAGTGCCAAATAACCCTAGGCACGGGTTGCATAACACCAGGGTTTATGGGAGCTGGTTCACGGCCTCTGATTCTATATTCAAGGCTATCCTGTCATTCCTACAGGACATTCGGCTATCCACCACCTGCCGATGCGCCTGGTGGCTGCTCAAGCCCCAGGAAGGTATGCGTACCCCCTGGTTCCAGGATTGTAAATAGTTGCTGTCATATTTTTGCTTTTTACCTTTTCTATTATCATTTCCTTTTTTCTTCGTATGGTGAAACAGTACCTCACTACAGCTTTCAGTACTAACATCTCGATTATCATGTCTCGTTTCCAAACGACCCGTTTTTAACCATGGACTTATAAAAAAAATAATCTGTAATAATAATTTAATAGTTATGAAATCATTCACCTGAGAACTTAACAGTCACAGTATCATTATCACTCAAGCTTTACGAGTGCTAAGCCTATGTATGAACGTTGGTTAATACAACACTACTCTCCTAGTTCACAGTTGTGAACAAGAAACTAATTCTAAAATCTGTGGTAAACTGCCTTAATTTGATATTTAAATCCAATTGTATTGTAATAAAATCTTTCATAGAAGGGAAGACTGCTGCAATGATTTTAAATATGAAGCAGAACATGATACTAATCACATTGATAATAAAATCATTTTTAATAATAATAATTAATTAATAATAATCACATTTATAATAAAAAGAGGATAGTATTTTGATTATTCAAATAAGAGAAATAAATTATGATGTATAAAATTGTTGATATAATTTGATATTGATGAAGTAATTTTGAAAAACAAATAAGGAAAAGAGAAATGAAAATATAGAAATTTATTTTAGATTTCTTAACAAACTGGCAGCGAACACTCTGTTTTAATGTTTGTTATGCGTGGTGTTCTTGTGGGTATGTTCTTTAATTTTTGTGTTTTTTTATTTATTATTTTTTTTTTTATTTTATTTTTTCTTTTGATTTTAATGGCGTTTTAAAAAATCTGCCAATGCAATATTATTTTCGCAAATACTACAAACCCCCAGGGGTTCGCTAACCACCGGTTGGGAATCACCGTTTTTGGTGATCACTCTAGCTATTTTAATAATGATGCTGCCAAAATTTTGTTTAAATGAACTAAACCCACATTTAAGGCCTAAACTTTAAGGGAATATTTAAATATAAAAGTTTGTTTTAATTACCAAAAAATAGCAATTAAACAAATAGAAATTTAATGCTTCTAATTCTCTAAATGTTTAGAATCCTTTTTAATAATCTACTGCAGATAATAACGATTAAAAAAATAAAAACTTTAAATAATTCAATAAAAAAATTAGTCCCTAGTTTTTAGCCTTATTTAGTCATATTTTTATGCATGTTAGTATGTTTCTATTTATTTTTAATTTTGTTATTCCAGCAATGTGTGCTATTAGCATTAATAATTTCTAAAAAATAAATTTCAACTGATTTTCTAGAACTGTGGAAGGAAATTTTATTAACTTTTGTATTTTATTAAATTGAGATGTATCTTCTATTTATCAACATGTACACTACATATTAAACAGTAACCTATCAAGTTATTATGTTATTATAATAAAATATTTATATTCTTTATTTTTTGAAAATTATTTATTACATGATTTATGTAACTATTAGTTTTCAAAATCGAAATTTATCTCTTGTGTGTGTGGGGATGGGGATATATTAATCATAATTGACAATCATGTTCATGATATATTTTATTTTTTTCAGGCTACTACATCATAACTTAAACATACGAAGATCTGATCACCTGTGAAAATATTTAATGTATGTAAATAGCTAAAGATTTGTTAGCTTTGTGAGTTATGAATAAATTGTCTTATATTAAGAAAATAATAAATACTTAGCTCGTAGGAAACAAAAACTGAACAAAATTGCTTGCCATTGTTGAAATTTGTGTCACTGTCTTTTCATGAATTGTATTACTTATTTATAATGTTTTGTCAAGCAATTTAAAATTAAGATCTGATTTTATTTATAATTCTCTGAAACAATAATTGCATTATTTTCTGATTGTGAGATTTTTCTTCTAATGTAATGTCAAATTTTATGCTTGTGATTATCAAAACTTTTTTAATGATCAAATTCTGTTAGCATTTATTTTACTTCAATGTTCAACTGAAATGTTCATTTGTTTTTTAATTTCTTCTTAAACTTTTGTACTGTAAAACATACTACATTGTAAAATACAATTTTTAGTGATATTAAAGATAATTTCAATTTTTCATTGAAAATGATTTTTTTAATGATTATGCTTGAGAAATGTTTAAAGGCTTATTACTTTCTATCCTGATTCTTGTAAGCCAGTTGGTTAAAAAGAAGAGTAATATATTTTTTATAAGTTTATTAATAATGAAACACAATGTTTAGAATTTTAACTTGTATTGTTGATTGATATTTATTAAATTTGTTTTAAAGTATATATATAGCTAATTTACATTTAACTTGTGTATCATTAAATTTATTCGCTATAATGTTGCATATTTTTTTATAAAACTTAAAATATAAATAGGAAAGAGTAAATTGTTGGAAGCCATAAGTTTAAATTCAAATTAAAGAAGGGTTTTAGAAATTCACATATGGATACTGTTAAAATTTGGAAATATATTCAAACTGATATATCCTTTGTGTTCTTATTTTTCTTTTATAAATTCTATTAATATATTCTTTTTTTTATATAATAATGGTAAGGTTTTTGATGTCTATTTTGTGTTTTCTCTATAGCAACTTCACAACAATAACAATTGCAACAACAGTTGGTATGAAATAAAATTCTCTGTATATGAAAAATTCAATTATAAAATTAGGTCAATTCTCTATTCCAAAGATAGTGCTTGATATGAAAAATTAAATTGCATGGTTATTCAGTTACATCAGTTAAGAATGAAAGCTCTTTGTACTATTTAATGCAAAAACAGCAGTATTAAAATAATTATTAATTTGCTTTCAGTTTTTAACTTTATTACTTCATAAATTGAACCAAACAGTTAAATAATAGAAAATTTTTCTTTTAAAATTCAAGTATTTTACTATGAGTTGTGATATATAAATCAGAGCTATTATCAAACTTTTTTTGTTACAACTTTTTATACTACATAAACACTAATAAGCTTTCTCGTATTTTTAAGAACATTTCAGGCATTATTCTTTTTTTCTAACATGATGCTTCTGTATTTATTTTCTTTTTACCTGTATTATTTTTTGGAAGAGAAATACTAATTATGTAGCTGATCATAAGATATTGTTATAAATTGTATCCTATTGAACACAACTTCATTATTATACCTAAATATTTTACTTGCTGGAGTTGTATTCTGAAGCTAAGGGATTAGGATTTAAATTAGCCTGTGATGTGTGAAGAATGCTGTTTAAAAATTGTGTTTGCTAAATTCTATATTGCATTTCAAGTGCTTAATAGGTATATGTAGTTCATGTTTTCTTTAGTTATTTTTAGAATTGTTATTAATTTTTATTCTTTTATACTTGCTATTTTATATCTCTTAAGCATCAAGTTTACTTGAGAAAATTATGTTAAATTTTTATATTTTGGAATTTTTCAACTTATTTCTCAAGATGCTTTTCCAAGATCAAGTTTTCTTTTACATCTCTATTAAATTTTTTGAGGTTTAATCGTTCTACAATTGTTAATTCATGTGCTTTTCAAACAAGTGTAGCACTTGCTTTTATTTTACATGATTTTTATCAAATTTTATTTTTATAGTTACAAAATTTATTGCTACCAATGTGCCACCCTTTTTAGTAAAAGGAATTAAGTGTTCCTAAATATGTGATTGTGCCATTATTCGTTATGTTGATGTTTAAAACACTTAATTCAAATGGCTACTATGCTGTACATTAAACATATTTCTGTGATTATAATATTCATGTTTTACAAAACTTATACAATTTAAAAATTTTTTTAAATTGTACTCTTAATGCTAGTAGGCAGGTTTGTTGAATGTAAATATGCAAAATTTTAAGCAAAATTGTATATTTTGTTGATTATACATATAGAAGGTATATTTTTGTGTCAAGTTTTTTTATAGTTGATTGCTGTAAATGGAATAAAAGTTATTTAATATCTATTGAATATCTTAAAATCTGATTATTAAAGAAACTTTGCAAACTGTAAGCTTTAATTCCATCAGCCTTTTTATAATTTTTATGCTAGATTCTTAAATAATGCCTTAACTGTATATACAACTTTTAATTTATTAGTTTATATTATCCAATAGCTGAAAGTATATCATATGGTATATGCTTATGTTTCCATGATTTATATTTTTATGGATTATGAAATAGTAAATTTAAAGGGAGGTGAATGAAAAAGAACTTATCTGGTATTAAAAAAGAATCAGACTTATTCTATTGTTTGTAATTTGGAGAAATCATAATTTTTAAAATGTGTACTGATTTTATCTTAAGTGCATCAAATTCTTTTTAATTTCATATTTTTCTGTTTCGTTTTTAATTATATGTTTAAATTTCTTATATGCATAAATATTCCTAAGTTTATTTTTTGTAAAACATAGGTACAAATCATTAAAACATCGTTTTGAATATTTTTTGTATTTAAATATTTAGAAGTATTAAATTCTTATCTGTATTGTACTTTTATTAAAGTCAAGTATGTAAAGGGTAAAAAAAAATATCTTTTTTTGTAAAATGTAAATTTAAAGATTTTAATAATTAATTTCCCAAATTTAAGTAATGCCATTGCCCAATATATGTATTTGTCTTGTTGCATCAAGTCTAACATATTTTTAGCTTTACGGTACCTTGATCTTGCAAAATTTGGCTAATTTAGGTTTGTAAAGAAATTTCTAATGCAATGATGAAAGCATAGATTTGACAACTTTTGCAAGCTTCCATTCAAAAATTGGAATTAGATCAAAGAATCATTATGGGCAAAATAAACGCTGAATTATCATTTTTATTTCTTAAAAAATTACTCTTATTACTTGTTCTTATTAAATTAAATTTTTTCTTGAAATATGGTGCATTATATTGTACAATAAACGAATATTATTTCTATTTTGTTTCAAACATAGTTTTTGCATCCCGCATGCTTATTTAATTTATTATGCATATTTTCAAATGATTAAGTATGACTGATTTGAATGTTTCTCTTGTGTATTTATTTCTATCCTTGAAAACTGTTTTGATATTAAGTTAATATTTAATAATGGTCCTAAATATCGTTATTTGGATTTAAAAAAAATGAATCAACCTGAATTTTTTAAAATGTCCTTAAAAAATTAAGTTTTAACATTTCTCCAGTTTTAGTTTTGTCATTTTGTAATATATATATATATATATATATATATATATATATATATATATATATATATATATATATATAATCTTTTCAGTCTTCATTTATAATAAAAAATACAATGAAATATTTTTAAAAACACGCTCTGTTTAACAAGGCTTGTTTGAGTATTCTCAATTATTTGATTATTAATACTAAACGTCTATATGAGACAAAATCAAAGCAATAATACTCTTGATTTTGTTTTTAAACTGTTTCCTTTAATATCTCTCATTTTCGTTATCAATATTATTGGAATAAACAAATACTCTTTGAATAAAGATAATTTTAACTGTAAGTTATATAGTAAGAAATTTATAAAATTGAAAGTGAAACATACTAAATTAATTTGAGGAGGTAATTGTGAGACAGTTCATTATTAAAATAAATAGCTTAGTTACACAATTATTGAATATATATTGTTTATTAAAAATTTAGATTTAAGTTACTTTATATTGATTATAAACAAAGTTTTGATTTTCTTAAAATTTATTTTTAGAATAAAAAACGTATTCATCTTTGAAATTTATATTAAATGACTTGTAAATTTATTTCACCAATATGCTAATCTGAATTATCCATAAAATTACTGTATAATTTATATTCCAAAATGTACGTTATTATTACATACACTGAGAAAGAGCACATATAGTACACAAAAAAATTACTCATTTACTTTCAACCCTAGACTTATTTATTTTATGAATAATTGTGTCTTAAGAATTGGAAACTTTAGATGTGGTGCTGATTTGTACTAAAGTTTCTTTTAATCTCGGTGCTTTTGTATTGTATTGATAAATGTGACAACTTAAATGTTGTTGAGAAAAAAATTCGTGGAAATTTTTAAATGTTTCGAATTATAAGCTATGTTATTTGTGTATGCATCGAAATCAATTTTTTACTATATTCATTACTGTCCTCTTTTGTAAAGCTTTGATTTAATTATTAAAATAAGATATGTTACCTACATTTTTACTTAATGTTTCAAATGAATAAATAAAAAATAGCGTTACTGTGTGTTTTGTGTTTTTAGTTATAACGTTTCGAAGAACATTTAACGCTTCATCTAATTCGTGCAGTGTAAATCTTTTACTACGTTAAGTGTACGTTGCAATAAAAAGGGGAGAAATGTTTAGCAGAAGCATAGTAAAAATAATTATCACGCAATCTAAGATATATCGATAAATATCAACCAAAATATATTGCGTATATCATTGCTATATTTTAGCCTATATCGTATGCAGATGTATGGATATTGGCCATAATGTAGATAATAAAATGCTTTTAATACGGTGGCAGAGTTTGGCATTATTTTGTTATAACTATTCTATACGTGAAACTCTTTACTTCGACAAATATTTTAAGTTTTCTCTTCAGAATTTTTAATCTTCGCTCTAATTATTGTATACCAGATTACACCGAGGAGCCAGTTTACAAGGAACATACAAAACAATACAAATGTTTTTATTTAGCAACTGATTCGTATTAGGGAGTCATAGTGCGGTTTATACTCATATAAGGCATTATTATACTCATCTGAGAGATCTTTATATTCGCATATAAAGATCTAGGCGATTTCCTGCGATAGAGGATAGTTGGTGCTCATCGAAGGTTACTGTGTATTTCCGAAACCATTCATCTAGTCTTCTCGCAAACAATAAGTTCCAGTGTTTACCAGGATTGATTAAACAACTTGCCAGAGACAAGCCTGCGGTCGCTAATGATTCGTTGATCTATCTGATGAGCAAAGAGATCCGTTTCGACTCATCAGCCAACCATAGATTACAGTACTAGTCAGTATAATTTATCTGAATGCACTACTTGGTGTACATTGGCAAAGATGGGCTACAAAAACAGCCAGTTTGAGTGCCTTCGTTCTCGATCCAAAACCGCAAAAAAACGTTTCTAGTTTGCCCGTGATAACCAATGCTAGTTTGTTGACAACTGGTAGATGTGATAGTCGAATGAATTCCACTATACAAATGGGGGCACAATCTTAGGACAATAAGAACGATGGACTTCTTCGTTCAGGTTTCCAATGATCAGGCAGATGGAGACTTGTTGCTAATCCCAGATGATCAAGCAATGCTAGACCATCTCCATAAAACCCATTATTTCCAACAAGTCCAAAAATAGTGTAGGATCTTTAAGAATGTCACTTTCGGCAAAATCCAAGCAGTTTAGAATAGATGGAGACTTTGTAATGGGGAATGCTTTGCTGACGCACTTTTGGTCTACTGATACTTGTAGATCCACGCCTCAATAGTGGGGACTGTTTCAAAATTGTCACCGGCAAAGTTCGTTTCTTAGTTAAGCCGAGCGTTAGCGCTCTGGAATTCGGTTCAACAGTTCGTCGATACGAATCCCACCATAGAATAGTCAATGTATCAGTCAACCAAACAATTAACAGATGGCGGGACCAGCTCACGAGCTCAATATCTTTTAATTGTTTTGAGCAGTGTATATATTTTAATTCGTGTCGCTTTTAGATATGAAGACAAGATTTCATATTATAAAATATTTGTGAGGGTCCATCGTAAATTTTCATTAATCACAGCACTTTAGCAATTTTATAAGAATATTCTCCATTTTGAGTTGTAAAGGATCTGCGGCCAAGGGACCACAGATAAACCTTTTCTCATTGGTATTTACTTTGGTGAAAAAGAAACTTAATGGCAATGAATTCCTAGAAAAATTAATTAATTGTTTTAATAATAAAATAAGATCTTAACCCTAGTAGCAATTCAACACTGGGGTGGTGATTGGGTTAACGACTTGAACCGATGGAATCTCAGCGGCCCCTGTGCATCAAAAGTGCATGGAACAGTGGACCTTTTGTCACCTCGGCCAGAGAGCGGCTGCGGTGTCGCCGCCCGTTCAGTTGAAGTGCACGGTGTGATGAGTTTATGGCGTATGGCCCGATGACTTTTTTAAAATTCGATGAAAAGGGAGTGAGTGCATCGATGATATTTGCCATTCAATTTTGTATTCTACTCGTGGTACCTGTGCTGTTCTCCGGCTTAAATATAAAAAATACACTATCGTTAAAAATAATTTAACAATAGTGTATTTTTGATAAGCTTGACAATATTTAGGAAAACTTATTTTAAATATTTATATATTTATAAGTTTTTTAAGTCATAAAAAATATTTGTGTTAAAGGATTTTTTAATACTTATAAATAAATTCAAAATGTAATAATTTATATAGTACAGTTATGTAAGTGAAATTAATATGAAATGTATTTTACCCAATATCTAATATTTTTTCACTATAGGACATTTCAGTATTTTCAAGTTTTCATTGCAGGACACAAAATTAACTTTCAATAATTTCAGTTTTATAGATTTGCCTTAATTTTTTTCACTGTTATGAAAAATCAAATAAATAGACAATATTAAGATTTTTTAAACAATTCCCAGTTTTAGAAAAAATAAATTAGCAGGTTGATTTTCCTAATGTTTTCTTAACAAGTTTTACACTGGAAATTTAATTGCAAATATCTAAATTTTTTATTGCTTTTGTGAAATATATATTTTAACATGCGTGCATAAATTCAGTTTTAGAAATTAAAATTCTACAAATTCAATTAGTTTCAATATATCTGTAACAATAGGTATAAATTATTTATAGAACCTTTCTGCACTAGATAAATTTAAAATAAAACATTGATTCGTTATTTTAATATAGAACACAGACAATATTCATTAAGATTTTATTTTAAAAAATAATTTCCAATTTTAGAAAAAATAAATTAGGAAATTGTTCATTGTTATGATTTTCAAAATGTTTTCTTAGCAAATTTAACTTTGGAAATTTAACTGCAAAAAATCTAAATTTTTTTATTGCTTTTATAAGATATATATTTTAACATGTGTGCATAGAATCAGTTTTAGAAATTAAAATCATAGAAATTCAATTAATTTTAATATATTTGTAAAAATAGGTATAAATTATTCTCAACTAGATACATTTGATAAATTTAAAATAAAACATTGATTCTATATTTTAATATAGAACAGACAACTTTGATTCTATGGTCTTAGCTTAATGTTTTATATATATATATATATATATATATATATATATATATATATATATATATATATATATATATATATATATGTGGGTTCTCAATAAAAATGACCGATAAATGTTAAATTATTTAATTATATTTTCATAATAATATTATGAGATATATACATATATACAATATCAAAGCGTATTGTCCGTTTTAACATTCGTTTTAACAAAGCGTATTGTCGTTTTAACATAGTTAATTCTAATTAAATCAAGTTTAATATCCATTCGTGTATTTATCGTCATCACGTCTTTTCATTTCCTCACATCGTCGTTCTCCTCCCTTCTCCTCTGCGTGTCTGGCGGCAAGCATGTGAGTGGCCCTCTGGTGGCGCTTTCAATCCCACAATCGGCCGTCCTGATGACACTAGCTGACCTCAGCGTTCGTCTGGAATCAGAATTTCCTGAAAAAAAAATGAACAGGAGCAGTAACATGTTCAAGAAAATTTTTTAAAACAGTGTTGTCAATTCTCAATTCGTCTTTTCAGCTCTCAACCAAATCGTCGTCGCTATCATCGTCGTTGTCCCTTGAATCTGAGATTCCGTCATGGAGGACTCCTTCGTCTTCATCTGGTTAGAGCATCTGTAGCTACATCTTCACTCTCGTCTTTGGCCATCTTCAAAAGGAAACGTCTTGAACACATCACAGTTACTATTCCCTTTTTTTTTTTTAAATGTGAAAAAGTAACAGTCTGAAATATAAAGTTTTAGTCTTAAAAAATAGCAATTCTGTGGGTAATCAAATCAGGAGTCAAAAAGTCAAAATCAGGAGTTGGTCGTCATCGGTGTCTTCTCTTCTTCTTTCAGCATATTTTAAGTTACATCGGGCCAAGGCTTCAGATACTCAGCACAAGTACTGGTAATCAGGGGACCTTCGGTAAAACCAATTTTTTGAACATCGTAGGTGTCATTGTTCTTAACTTTTATTATTTTGTAGGGGCCTAAATATTTGGGTTTTAACTTGAGACCTGGACCTTGTTGTATGCGTTTAATAGCAACAATATCATTTATTTTGAATTTCCTTGCTTGTTTTCTTCTTAAATTATAGGTTTTGCGATTTTCATTTTGAACTTTTAAAATTTGTTTTTTAGCTTCTTTTCTAAGGTTATCGCGATTATTAATGAAATCTATTCGCATTTCTGCATCTAAGAGATCTTTAATTTTAACATCAATTTTTTGCTTCATTTTTGTACCAAACAACAATTCAAATGGTGTTGTGTTAATACTTCTGTGAAAAGTTGAGTTTATAACCTGTTGTACATTACTAACATGCAAATACCATTTAGCTGGGTTATCTATCGACATTTTAGACAAAACTGAAATTATACTGGAATTAAGGCGCTCTACTTGACCATTAGCTCTAGGTAAACCGGTGGTTACACAAATATGTTTAATTTCTTCACGGCGACAATATTCTTCGAAATCATTTGAAGTAAATGCAGAACCTTTATCCGAAATGATGCAAGAGGGGTTACCGAAAAACAGTCTTTTGGAGTTCTAACTTCGAAATTACTTCAGAAGCGTCAGTAGATTTAGTTGGGTAAAGCCAAACAAATTTGGTAAAACTATCAATCACGGCAAATATATATTTATATTTCTTATGAGTACTTTCTAATGGACCTAAATGATCTACATGATATGTGTGTAAAGGAGTGTCGTCTTTCTCAATTGGATGTAATTCTCCTTCTTGTTTACCTCTTTTTCGATTGCTTAAAATACATGGTATACAATTAGATATACATCTCTCGATTTTTTGTTTAATTTGAGGAATGTAAAAGTTAGAATTTAAATTATCTTCTGTTCTTTTAACTGCAAAATGACCCTTCTCGTGTGCAGATTTAATTATACTCATTTGCATTTCGTCTGGGACTACTAACAATTCATTACCATTAACATATTTGTAAAGAACATCATTTTTGAGTAAATAATCATCATGAGGTTTTTGTTTTAATATCTCTTTAATTGTTTTGATATGTTCGTCTGTGTTTTGTGCTTGAATTATTTTTAGTGTTAAACTATCTTGAGCTATCATACAAATTGGATTTCTGCTTAAAGCATCAACATGTCGCATACTAGAACCTTTTCTGTGTTCAATTGTGTAGTCAAAATCACTTAGCATTAGAGCCCATCTAGCAATTTTTGTGCATAAATCTTTTTTGTTCATCGTCATAGCAAAAGCATTACAGTCAGTAACTATTTTAAAAGGAATTCCCAACACATATACCCTAAATTTTTTTAAAGCTTCTATGACAGCCATTACTTCTAATTCGTAACTAGAATATTTTCGTTCAGCTTCTGTTGTTTTCTTACTCATGTAGTAAACAGGGTGAAACTGATTATCTACTAAGGACTTTTGAATAAGGGTGGCACCATAACCATCAATGCTGGCATCACAATGAATTTCGGTTTCACTTTGAGGGTTAAAAATAGCAAGAACGGGTTCCGTAGATAAAATGTATTTCAATTGGTTGAAGGAATTTCTTTCATTTTCACCAAATTTAAATTTAGACTCTTTTTTCAATAAATCACTTAAAGGTTTAGCAATAATAGAATAATTCTTAATAAACTTTCTAAAGTAACCAGTCAGTCCTAAAAAGCTCTGAACGTCTTTTGTTGTTTTTGGTTCGGGAAACTTAATTACAGCTTTCGTTTTATTTATTGATGGGTGTAATTTACCATTTATTATTTTATAGCCTAAAAATTCAATTTCACGTTTCAAAAATTTACATTTCTTTAAGTTCAATTCCAGTCCATACTCCGACGCAGTTTGCAGGACAAGTTTAAGTTTTCTAACACCTTCGGTTTCGTTTTCGGCAGGAATAATTAAGTCATCCATGTAAATCACTACAACACCGTCTTTTAATAATTGTCTAAACACATTATTAATGTATTTCTGAAAAATACTAGGAGAATTTGTTAATCCAAATGGGCACTTCAAAAACTCATACTGACCATCGTGTGTAACGAATGAAGTGTATTTTTGGGAATTTTCTTCAACGTCAACATGGAAGAAGCCATTTCTTAAATCCAAAGTTGTGAACACTACAGAAGAATGTAATTTATCTATTACGTCATCGATAACTGGCAAAGGGAAATGTTCACGAACCGTTTTCTTATTAAGCCGTCTATAATCAACACAAAGTCTGTGAGAATTATCTTTTTTCTTAACTAATACTACAGGTGAAGAGAAATCAGAAGAACTATTACGAATTATTCCCTTAGCTAACCATTCTTCAATTTGAGTTTCGACTATTTTCTTTTCAAAAGGTGGTAGTCGTCGGGGGATGAACAAATAGGGATTTCATCAGTTAAATTAATTTTCATCTTAACATCAACATTTTTAATTTTATTAGGAACATAATTTTCTATTAATGAATGTATTTCAGAACACAATGATTTATCTTTAATGTGACTTAGATCTATTTCCGATTCATCGTTAAGATTTACAAAATTAATTAAGAAATTATCTATTTCGTTCTTGTTAGTGTGAAACGATACTTCATTGGTTGAAACTATTAAAGTACCTTGATTAATAATGTCAGTTCCTACAATTAAATCAAAACTTACAGAGTCATCATTTATAACAAAAATATTTGTATTAACTTTCGAATTATCAATTTCAACTTCTGCATTAAAATAACCTAGTGGTTTAATTGATTTCATTCCTAAACCAGTCAATGAAATATTAGAAGATTGTAAACTTATGGGTTGTTTAATTTTATTAAATAAACTCTTTTTCAAAATCGTTTTCTGACTTCCAGTATCAATTAATGAAGTTACATTCAAAGTACCAATTTTAACATCCTTAAGAATAAAATTTTCACAAGTTATTGAATTCACTTTCGGCTTATCATCAAATGGACCAGTTTCTTTTGATTTCGGACATTCCGAAGCTTTATGCCCAAAAGATTGACATGAAAAACACAATAATCCCTTGTCTTTATGTATACAATATTTAGAAATATGTGAACGTGAACCACAATTATAACACACTCTATTTTTTGAATCAAAATTACCATCAAATTTTACTTTATTCTTATTCATATTTTCATATTTAGAATTAAATTTATCATTACTATCATATTTTAATTTATTTTTATCAAAAGAATAAGATCTAAAATTTGCATCATGTTTTGTTTTCATTTTATCGAAAGCATATTTACTCTTTGCTGAATCACTTTTCATTACTTCATACACTTTAAGTTTATCTTTAAATTCTATCAAGTTTTTGCATCCATAGAGAATAATTTTATTTTCATGTTTATCATTAAGTCCTTTAATCACATAATGTATTAACGCGGCGTCATCAATTTTTCCTGAGCGACCCAGTTCTTTCATTTTTAAAAAATATTCCTGAACGGATTCTGAGTCTTTCATTTTCCTCTTACTAAGTAATTCGTGAAGACTAGCTGAATTTATTTCAACAGAAAATTCGTCAATTAAGGCATCTTTCAATTTTTCCCACGAGTTTATTTCCGGCTCTGTTCTAACAAATAATAAGGCATTTCCACCAAGCGATCTTTTAGCAAAAATAAACTTTTGTAAATTTGATAAATGGAACAGTTTCGATACATTTTCAAAACTCTCTATCCAGTTATTAATGTTTTCATGCGACTCAGCATTAAATTTGGTAATTGTGCTTTCGATATCGGAATAATTGATATAAACATTTTGAGAATCATTATTTTTACCAAGTTCATTATCACACACATTTAAAGTATTATTTTTATTTCCACATTGCATTGGAGAATCTTCTTTGTTTTCATTTTTGTTTGTTTCGTCTACATCCGATTCCGACATACAGGCGTCGCTAATTCCCTCAGCTAAAGAGTTCAAAGAGCACAACTGCTCAAGTATTCTTTTTCCTATTTCAAATTTATTTCCTTCGAAAGAGATATCTAAAATATTAGAAATTGTAATTAATTCGTTCAAAGAAAAATTATTTTCTATTACTTTTAATTTCTTTTTAAACTCTTCACTTTCGATTTCAAAATTAAAACCAGAAAATTCTCTTATACGCTTTCGATTTGACCGGTCTCCGTCAGAATCGAAAATAAATTTATGTAGAAGTTTTACTTTGTCCGACTTAATGATCTGCAATGCAATGCGTATCTTTTTGATATCATTTAACTTCATCTTGAAATAAAGAAAATTTACATACCCTTTTCAGATGCTTTTATCCTTTCTTTTCCACTTCTGACAGCAAAATATGTGGGTTCTCAATAAAAATGACCGATAAATGTTAAATTATTTAATTATATTTTCTAATAATATTATGAGATATATACATATATACAATATCAAAGCGTATTGTCCGTTTTAACATTCATTGTAGTTAATTCTAATTAAATCAAGTTTAATATCCATTCGTGTATGTATCGTCATCACGTCTTTTCATTTCCTCACATCCTCGTTCTCCTCCTTTCTCCTCTGCGTGTCTGGCGGCAAGCATGTGAGTGGCCCTCTGGTGGCGCTTTCAATCCCACACACACACACACATACACATATATATATATATATATATTGATATTTTCTATTAATAGTTGAAAAATTGACTTAAATATGAATATTCTAGAACATTTCTAAGCTTCCAATATTTGTAAGAGCTAAAAAAGCGATAAAAAAAATGAGTTACAAATTTTGGTAACAAGTGTGATTAAATACATTATTGTAATAAGATTAAAAGTTCAGTTATATATTCAGATAAAGTGTCCCTATTTTACAGCATTTTTTAGCTTAATATTTGTTTAACTATCTACTTCAATATTTATGAATTTATTCACAAAAACAAAATGTTCACAAAGATAAATCTTTATTATTATTATAACATATTAACATTAGACTGGGCTTTTTCAAAGCCCATTTCAAGTGCCCCCCCATCTCTATCTGGAGCACGCATCAGCCATTCATAACATTCTGAAGGGTGAAAAAGGGATGCTTTACACCTCTACTGTCCTTCCAGTTGTATTGTTTTGACAACTTGTTTGTCATCAGTTTCCATCAGAATTCTTTTTATAACATCACTGGAACTTGTTCCACCTTTATTAGTCAAAATAGTCATCTGAAAATAATAACAAAATATCAGAAAAATAAATTCAAATGAAGTTCCAGTTTCCAAATCCATGTTAAAGCTAATTTACCTGTCAAATATTTTTATATAGAAACTTAATGTTTTTAAACTTTATTTTTTTTGTATTTCAATTGGTTTAAATTGCTAGGAAATTTAAATTATGTTGAAAAAAATTCCAGAAAAATTTAAAGCTAAATCAGCTTTCTAGAATTATTTCTAAAAAACATATCACAGTAAAAATTTAAATACAGTTTTCTTTGCAAAAAATAGATCAACACATATTTCTTCAATATAATATTTGTATATTATTTTGTTATATATATTACAAAAATTTGCATCATAACTTATATTAATATATTGCTTTGGCTTACTCCTTAAAATTTATCATTGATCAACTAGTAAAACAAAGAAACTGGCATTTCTTTTTTCATTTTTGGATAAAGAACTTTATTACTCTATTACTAATTTATTATTACTTTATTACTAAAAAGAAAAATTATAAATATTAAAATTAAACTTGAAAAAATCCACATCTTACAAAGAAAAAAAACTGTAATCTCCTTATTAAATCAAATTTAAAAATACACAGAATTTTTCAAAATTGTAATAATATTTATGATGAACACAGTAATTACAAAATATAACTAACTTAAGTATGAACAAATCATAGCTAATAAAACCAAGATAATAACAAACCACAAGATGACAGGCAGACATGAGACCTTCGTCCAATTTTCATTAGGAATTTCAAAGTCTTCAATAGCACACCTAATTCTGTTAGGCGTCTTATAAGGAGGCCAGTAACACATATTTCCTCCATCAATTAGATGCACGACAACTGCCACACTTTTTATCACCTGTTTCCTCTACAAATTCTACAACTTGAAAGCTATGTGAAAAATATTTAATGAATAAATTCTGTTTCTGTTTTTTAGGATAAGTAGTTTTTTAATTGTAAATAGATTGTTATTGACCATTTTGTTAAAAATATTTTGTTTTATATTCTTTTAATCAAAGTTTATTCTATAAAAACAATGATTCACTTTGAAGCTCACATATTTGGTAAAATTATGAAAAACACAATATTTATATGTAACATGCAAACTTTTTGCAAAATCCTGTCAAGGCATTATATATATATATAGAAGAGTATGATTAAGTTTCAAAAATCTTATTAATTAATTAACCATTTAATACTTTTTAAATGAACCTATTTTTAAAATATTTAATAAAGTATTTTTACATGTTTCAAGTTTTAGTAAACTGGAAGTGTTGATCCCTAATGATTACAAAAACAAAAATGGAATACCTCTTTACAATTTTGAGAGATGCTTCCAAAAAGTTCTATAATTTTGAATGCAAGTCAAGAAATCATTACTGCATATTATTTCCCAAATTTTATATACCACCATTTTCATTTGCTGATATGAATTTTATCATTAAATGTAAACTTGCAATGAATCTCACCTTGATTATAGAAGGTTATAAAAAATAGATATGAATTAAATAAAGTATATGAAGATAATTATACTTACTCTGTAAACATAACTTAATACTTTCTTATCAAAAATAGAATTTGATCATCTTTAAGGTCTCAAAGACATTTTATCTATTACTAATTTTGCTGAGAATGATAAAGTAACCCAATCAACAATTTAGTTCTCCAGTTATAAAATAGTAACACTCAAAACAATACTTTTTTACTCTGTTTAATAAAGCTTTTACATTAGTCTTTTTACATTAGATTGGATTTTACGAAATTTATTCCGTCTGGAATAAATATTTTGGTCGTTTAATTTATATGAAAATTCTAACCTGTTCATTTCCAAGCTTCAAATATTAATCTTAGAAACAAAAACAAAAAAAAGTCATATTAAAAATAACACATACCAAAAATACACAAAAAAAATTGTCAACATAACACTTTATGGATGTTTTACCATGCGGTACGATACAAGTATGCATTAAAAATTTTTTAATTGTTATAATAATTGTAGATTATTAATGGATATTATGGGTATTTATAAATTTCAAAAACAATGAACAAATTAAAGCATAATTTCACAATAAAGTTATTTTGTATCATTTAAAATAGACTGTTTGCAATGTTTATTCTAACTTAATTGCACAAATACAATGATTAGCTTGATAATAATGTGACATAATTAATTACAGGAAATATATTTAATTTTAAGGATATATACTCGTTATTTATTTAAAAAACTGATAGTACTTACCAAAAAATTCTGTAAAATATAATTCCTCGTAAGACAATTAAGAATAGCTAACTACCCAGTGGAAATAAATATACAGAGAAAATTAAAGTAAACAATAGATTTTAAATATGGCCGCCACGCATGCGTAGACCTATTAATAAGTCTGCGCATGATTTTACTTTCCTTCAATCTCAATGGTAAATGCTGCAGCCGACGACCAGCGACCACTCTATCAGTGGCCGACGACGGTGTCGTTCAGAATAGGCGGTAGAAAATACAGTGACCGTGTCATGTGTAAGTTAATGGGCACACACCGGTGAAAAAATCCGGTGTCAAGTGAGTTACCAATGAAACCGGTAAATGGCCACTGTAGTACCACTCAGCCTCTGCTACTAGAGAAAATTTGTTATGCTGGTCTAGAAATTTCTAAAGGGAAAGCTTTGTCTTTTGAGATCATTTTGTTTTTGTGATTAAATTCATAAATATAGAAGTAAACAGTTTAACAAATATTAAAAATAAAAAAATTCAGTGAAATAGAGACACTTTATTTGAGAATGAAACTTAATATTTAATTTTATTACAATAATATATTTTGTTACAAAAATTTTTAACCAATTTTTTTATCACCCTGAGCTCTGCTAATATTGTTTTAGAAAATTTTTTAGAATATTCTTATTTAAGTTAATTTTTCTGCTGTTAATATAGAATTACTAACAAACAATATTAAAAATTAATTAAACTAAGACCATAGAATCAAAGTTGTCTGAGTTCTATACTAAAATAGAATCAATGTTTTATTTTAAATCTATCAAAGTATCAAGTTCAGAAATGTTCTGGTTTATATGCCTATTGTTACAAATATATTGGAAGTAAATGATTGTGTATGAATTATTTTTTAAAACTGAATTTATGAGGAATTGTTAAAATGTATATCTTATAAAAGCAATTATAATATTTTTACTATTAAATTTTGAGAAAACATTTGGAAAATCATAACTAACAATCTGCTAATTTATTTTTCTAAAATTGAAAATTATTTAAAAAATAAATTTATTGGAATTTTCGATTAGTAAAAAATAAAAGCAGATCTCTAAGACTGAAATTATTTATAATCAATTTTGTGTCCTTCTCAATAAAAACTTGAAAATACTGAAATCTCCAAAGAGTGTAAAAATATTAGATGATCGATAAAACACATTTCATATTGATTTCCCATGTATAAGTATACTATATGAATTTATAAGTATTAAAAAAAGCCTTCCAACATAAAGTCATTTTTATCTATAAAAAAGCTTATATATGTATGCATATTTAAAATGGGTTTTCCTTAATATTGACAGGCTTATTAACAAAAATACACTATCATTAAATTATTTTTTGACGATATATTTTTTGCTATTTAAGCCAGACAACTGCATTTGTACGCGAGTAGAATACAAAAAATGCAGGGCATAATATCATCATTGTATTCACTCCCTTTCATCGAGATCTTAAAAAACTCACCGGGCCATATGCCATAAACTCATCACACCGTGCACTTTAACTGAACGGGCGAAGACACCGCAGCCACTCTCCGGCCAAGGTGAAAATTAGTTCACTGTTCCATGCACTATTACCGCACAGGGGCTGCTGATTTTCCATCGGTTCAAGTTGTTAACCCAGTCACCACCCCAGTGTTGAGTTGCTACTAGGATACATTTAGACAAAATATTTTTTACAAAAACGACATAAGAAAATTATAAGAGTGAAATTGATTCAAACAAATCAATTTTTTCTCAGAATAAATTAGCATTTTAAAAACTTGACTGTGTAAACAAAATTCAAATAAGAATTTATCATGAAATATGTAATCATACTAATTAAAATATGGCAACCTTAAAAACTGTATCCAGAAAAGCAATCTATTATTAAATCTAGCAAAGCAGTTATTTTCATACAGCAAACCTGAAATAAATCTCAAGCACTCATTGGACGAATCTTCTTCTTCTATATACTTCTTCTTCTTCAGGTTGGGTTTGTATGTCATTGGCACCTCTGCTTTAATCAGCATATTGTACCATTAACTCCAAATCCAATGTTTCCTAATTCCAGTTACTCGCGGTTCAACCACTTTATAAATATAGTCCGATAACCCTTTAATGGAATCTAGGTGTAACTCTCTAGTATGGATGATGCCTAAAAGGTTAATCTAGGGAGGGCAAGAGCCTCGCATTCGTAAATGATATACTTGGCCGTTTCCTCTTGCCTATGACATTTCCTGCTGATAGGGTCTTGCTGAAACAGTCCCATTTTGTGGACGTGTTTTCTGAAATAGTAGTGCCCAGTTATGAAGCCTACGATTAAACGTATCTTCTGCCTAGAGCATCTTAGAATTTCAGGGGCAATCCTCGCTGATGATTCACAGATCATACTTTTTAGCGTGGGTTTGACCAGGAATGTTGAGCCAAGCTTCATACATCCTCCGTCTCTCCCATCTAAGAACATTGGTTTTTGTGGTCATCAAATTGATTCCACAAAAGGTTCTGGACCAATGAGAACAAAAGACGATCCTTTTTAGCAAGTTCATCAGCCCTTTCATTACCTTCGATACCTTTGTGCCCTGGTATCCATACAAGGATCACTTTGTTTCTAGTTGCCAGTTCTGTAAGAAGTTTTCTACATTCCAAAATCATTTTAGATTTGATTTCGAAAGAATAAAGCGCTTTTAAAGCGGCTTGACTCTCACTGAAAATGAGAATCCGCTTACTGTAGTAGCCCTTCTTCATGTTTAGTCGCAGACAGTGGATAATGGCCAAAACTTCTGCCTGGAAGACCGTAGCGTATCGCCCAAGGCTTACAGACAAGCTGATTCTTGGTGACACGCCCCATACTCCCAGTCCTGAGAGGCTGTTCTTCAGTTATGCATCTGTGTACCAGATTAGATCTCCTGTTTTAGTTTCAAACATGTTGTTATTCCATTCGTCTCTAGTTGGAAAAACTATTTCAAATGTCCTATCGAACATGTATGCTTTTTTCCATGATGTCAGAGGGCATCAGGAGAGTAGGATCTTGAACTTTCCTGGTGATGCCCCTGTGCCCTTTGGCAATAGGCTGGTCATATCAATGGTTTTTGCAGCTTCATTCTGTATGCAGTCATTCTTGCAACGCTGCAGATGAAGATGTCCAAGAGAGTCAGATCCAAAACAACCTCCAATGCTCTGGTTGGCGTGGTAGACATTGCTCCCGTGATGCAGAGACAGGCCAGTCTGTCAATCACAGTCTTCTGTTCCACCTTACGCCACCAGATCACACAGGCATACGTAAGAATGGGCCTGACAAAAGCTGTGTACATCCATAACATCAGTTTTGGATGTAAAGCCCAGTTTTACCAAGCATTCGCCTGCAAATCATAATGATTTTCTTTGCTCGGTTAATCCTATCATCAATGCGCTTATTCTAGGTGAGTTTCTGGTCTAAATAGATGCCCAGATACTTCACCTCTGAAGCCACATTGATTTCAACATCAAAAAAGTCTTGGTATGAAAAAACCTTTCCGTTTCTTTTTGCGAGTAAAAGGTACAAGGTAGGTTTTTCTGAGGATTAACTCATCAGGTCCCTAAAGATAAATTCAGAGAGGGGAAGAACCTCAATGTTTTTATGTAAGAGTATACAAAAGTTCTAGCGTTACTAAAGGTAAGCTTATCTATCTGTACAATAGATAAGCTTACCTTTAGTTCCTTTGAGGCCACTGATTCTCCCCCTAACCAACCAGGGTTCCTGAATCAGGGCCAGGTGTATATCCCCAGCAAGAAACTTCTTACTGAGGTTAGTAGTACCACTTCTACTGTGAGGGAGCTTGGCTTGAACTACCTTCACCCCCATCTGCAGGAGCAGGTTTGTCAAGTACTTTAGCCTGCACTTGGTGAAGTCCAATATGATTATATCTCCTTATACCAAGTGTGGCAGCATCTAGTTCAGGCACACTAAGAACGATGGTCCGCCCAGATGGGTCGTTCTAAATATTAAGAACGTTCCACTCCATTGGAGTGACCCCACCGTTCTGAGCCTCGATTTTTCTCAGGAGCTCTTTAGGCTCCAGTTCACTACAGATTTTCGGCAGTTTTGCAATTATCTTGGTGGTTCTGACAAGTTTCCTTGCATAACCCACCAAGAGTTTTTGTTCCTGCCAAGGGCTTGTGTCACTGATATTCTGTTCCAGCAACTTTGAGCTCTTCAGATCTGCACAGTTGATAATAAATGCCCCATTCTCAAGTTTACAGGATAGGAAAGTTGGGGCAAAACCCTCCTCATTCCTTCCTATTTTCCTGGTTAACAAGAGTTCCAGGTCGAAGGCATGTTTCTCTGTTAACCGTTTTTCCGGATGACCCTCTAACAGCACAGCCATCTTGATCGCCATGAGAGCCGCCCTGTTATTAAATCCCTCAGGTCCTTCTGTCTTGGCAGCCTTTCCGGCCTTTCCTGGTTCGTCCGGTTGGCGGGACGCTTCTCGCCTTTTGTTGCCTTGGGTTTTTCATCCCAAGTCCCCTCAGCGATTTTGCGCTCCTTCACCAGCTTCTTTTTCTGGGCACCAGAAAGTCTCTTTTTAAGCTTGATTCTGGTCAGAGAGTCAGTCATGCTAGAGATAGCTTCCTGACTCTCACCAGAAGAAGATGGTTTTGGAGGTCATTTCTACCTCCTGTAAAGGTTTCATTGCTGCCTCTTCGCTAGATTGTTTCTGAGTTCCCTTGTCTTTTTCAGCAAGGTCAACTTCAGAGGCTTCACCTGCAAATGCAGAAAGGTTTGTTATTTCTTGTGTCTTTTCAGCCACAGAGATAACAATTAATAAGCTCAGGTAATATAACAGTCCACCCAGCATTGCCTGAGTTACTGGGCAAGGCAAATTACTCTAGAAGTTCGCCAGACAACTAGAGGCTCCGTTAAGACACCAATACCGCGGTGCCAATTAGCCCTAGGCACGGATCGCATAACACCATGGTTTACGGGAGCTGGTTCGCGGCCTCTGATTCTATATTCAAAGCTATCCTGTCATTCCTACGGGACATTTGGCGATTCACCACCTGCCGACGCGCCTGGTGGCTGCTCAAGCCCCAGGAAGGTACGCGTACCCCCTGGTTCCAGGCATTGGACGAATAGAGCGAATTGCTGAAATTTGAGCTGTGACGTCACGTAATGTTAAGTCTATGACAATTGCTCAAACTGAAATATCGCCAACTCTCTCTCTCGCTAGTGTAACAGGGGCTTAAGTTACAGCGCACTGACCGCTGAAAAAAATCGGTAATGAAACCGGTGAACTCTAATACCATTGGACCTCTGATACTAGGATGTTTTAAATATATAGTAACCATTAGGAATTAATTATAATGATCATTTGATGACTGTATCCTAAAAAATGTGCCACTTTTGATTTCTTATCTAAAAAGAGGTCAAACAAATTTAAATTTATATACTGTTCAGAACAATTAAATTATAAACGTTCGCTAATCAAGAAAAATTTGAAGCATTTAATGCTGAATTAAACACCTTTACATTCTATGTATAATTTTATAACAAATGACACGATTATGAATTAATCAGAAAGGAAAAAAATAAGAAAAATAAGGCTCTTTAGGAACTTAATTCTAAAAGTTTAGTTTTCTTTTTTCTTCATTCCATTCGATTCTATCTGTTTCATTTTTTGCTTGAAAATAACTCGTTTTGAGAAAAAAAAGAGAAAATTAAAAAAATGTTCTATATGTTGCATTACTTTCTATTTCACTTTTATTCATAATCTTTTGGTATCAAAATTTTCAATCAAAGAGTTGAATATATTGCAGGGGTACTAATGTACTACAATTTTACTTTTTCAGTCATTAGATGTTTGTTTACACTGACCATTTTAACTGTAAAATTACTTGAAAAAATTATTCCTGAACCTAAACTAATAGATGTCATATTATCCCATACAGAGAGCTGGTTCAAAGATTCTGAGTTACAAGTTATATTATTTTCTGTGGGTTTCTAAATTTGATTTATAAAGGTACAAAAAAGTATGGAAACAGGTGTTTCCATAATTTTCTGAATCGAGCTATTTTAAATAAAAAATCTCTAGTAGCAGAGGCTCAATGGTATTACAGTGGCCATTAACCGGTTTCATTGGTAACTCACTTTCCAGTGAATTTTTTCACCAGTCCGTGCCCAGTATCTTACTCAAGAAACGGTCAGTGTATTTTCTACTGCTTATTGTGCACAACACCGTTGTCGGCTGCCGATAGAGTGGTCGCTGGACGGCGGCTGGAGCATTTACCATTGAGATTGAAGGAAAATAAAATCATGCGCTGACTTATTAATAGGTCTACGCATGCGTGGCGGACATATTTAAAAATCATTGTGTTATTTACCACCTTTTCTGTATGTTTGCTTAAGATCTTGAATAATAACATTATTTTTAACAGAATAATTTAGTAAGTACTATCAAAATTCGTTTGAATGAATATAAAGTATATATCTTTAAAATGACTATTTATTTAATTCGATTACATTATTTTTACGAAGTTAATTTTTATTTTGTGTTCGTAAAATTGAATCAAAATAAGCATTGCAAATAATAATCTATTTTAAATTATATGAATTAATTTTAATATTAAATTTCACTTAAGTTTGTTCATTGCATTTGATGTTGAATCCATAATATTAATAATCTACGATTACAGGTTTGATTACAGGTTTACATTTTATTTTTAAACTTTCTAAGGTGAACTACTTGTACAGATAAATTTTAAAAGTAATATAGTGCAACATGAAAACATCATTAAATTCAAATATAAAAGTTTAACTCATTCAGTTTAATGAAAATATTTCAGAATAATAACCATTGTAACAAATCATAAGAAAACAATATTTCAAATGTTTCTGTTATAATTTTTAATTACATTTTTTATTATCCTTTGTTTAATGTATGTAACTTTTGTTTATGTTGTTCCTGTAACTTAAACCCAGCGGTACAACTATTGTACCACGAAGAAAGTGTCTCAGAAGACGGCTGTGATACAACAGTTGTACCAAGGATTTTTCCCCCTTTCAAGCGCCTGACTTTTTCCCTCTCAAATTTCTTCGCGCAGTTGAGGGCGATTTAGTTGCTGCTCTTTTGTGGGTGAAAGTCGTAAAAATTTGGGACTTGTCTGAGCGGGGAATTTTAGCGAAAAACGGCTTTCATATGCTCCTCTTTTTAAAACGGAAGCATATTCATCCTCACTTTAGCAATTTTTTTCATTGTAATCAGTTACTTTTTTCGTCACTAGAAAAAATATTTTTGATGGCTGCACGTCGTAAAGGGTTGACTAATGAAGGAATTAAAAATTTATTGGAAGAATTAGAAGAAAAGAAAATTTATCAGGCAGTGATTCTGATTGCTGTGATGAATCTGAATGCAAGGGTGTTAGTTTTTTTGACAGCAATAATGATGCAAATTCCTCTGAATCATTTGGTTTTTATTGGCGTAAGGCTAAAGCAGATGATAAGCCCATCATTTTTAAATTTACGGAGGATTATGGTATTTCTGAGACAATAAAGTATTTAGTTGAGGAACACGAATATTTCTATTTATTTTTTTCAGAAGAAATTTCAAACTTTATTGAAGATGAAATGTTTCTAGACTAACTGTGGTATTCATTTTATTATAAAGTATATTTTAGGAGAAAAGTGAGTCTTTGTATGGTGCGCTCAATTGTCCGAAGTGATATCTTATGTATTTCAGCAAAAAACAACTCAATCTCCCACAAAAACGAATAGAAGTATTTACATAAAATTCTGCAATTAGCATTACCTTATTACACTTAATCTTTATATGGTTTTTCATAAGTTTCCTATGGCCAGAATTTGCACACAGACAAGCTCAAGTGACACAAGTGACTTCAGATTCCCAATTACATTTGAGATGAAAATCCAAAATTTCCTCAATATCTTAAAAAATGGCCAATAGATATAGAAATAAATGGTTTAATTTTATAGTAAATAATGTTTCTAGACTAACTGTGGTATTCATTTTATTATAAAAAGTATATTTTAGGAGAAAAGTGAGTCTTTGTATGGTGCGCTCAATTGTCCGAAGTGATATCTTATGTATTTCAGCAAAAAACAACTCAATCTCCCACAAAAACGAATAGAAGTATTTACATAAAATTCTGCAATTAGCATTACCTTATTACACTTAATCTTTATATGGTTTTTCATAAGTTTCCTATGGCCAGAATTTGCACACAGACAAGCTCAAGTGACACAAGTGACTTCAGATTCCCAATTACATTTGAGATGAAAATCCAAAATTTCCTCAATATCTTAAAAAATGGCCAATAGATATAGAAATAAATGGTTTAATTTTATAGTAAATAATGTTTCTAGACTAACTGTGGTATTCATTTTATTATAAAAAGTATATTTTAGGAGAAAAGTGAGTCTTTGTATGGTGCGCTCAATTGTCCGAAGTGATATCTTATGTATTTCAGCAAAAAACAACTCAATCTCCCACAAAAACGAATAGAAGTATTTACATAAAATTCTGCAATTAGCATTACCTTATTACACTTAATCTTTATATGGTTTTTCATAAGTTTCCTATGGCCAGAATTTGCACACAGACAAGCTCAAGTGACACAAGTGACTTCAGATTCCCAATTACATTTGAGATGAAAATCCAAAATTTCCTCAATATCTTAAAAAATGGCCAATAGATATAGAAATAAATGGTTTAATTTTATAGTAAATAATGTTTCTAGACTAACTGTAGTATTCATTTTATTATAAAAAGTATATTTTAGGAGAAAAGTGAGTCTTTGTATGGTGCGCTCAATTGTCCGAAGTGATATCTTATGTATTTCAGCAAAAAACAACTCAATCTCCCACAAAAACGAATAGAAGTATTTACATAAAATTCTGCAATTAGCATTACCTTATTACATAATCTTTATATGGTTTTTCATAAGTTTCCTATGGCCAGAATTTGCACACAGACAAGCTCAAGTGACACAAGTGACTTCAGATTCCCAATTACATTTGAGATGAAAATCCAAAATTTCCTCAATATCTTAAAAAATGGCCAATAGATATAGAAATAAATGGTTTAATTTTATAGTAAATAATGTTTCTAGACTAACTGTGGTATTCATTTTATTATAAAAAGTATATTTTAGGAGAAAAGTGTGTCTTTGTGTGGTGCGCTCAATTGTCCGAAGTGATATCTTATGTATTTCAGCAAAAAACAACTCAATCTCCCACAAAAACGAATAGAAGTATTTACATAAAATTCTGCAATTAGCATTACCTTATTACACTTAATCTTTATATGGTTTTTCATAAGTTTCCTATGGCCAGAATTTGCACACAGACAAGCTCAAGTGACACAAGTGACTTCAGATTCCCAATTACATTTGAGATGAAAATCCAAAATTTCCTCAATATCTTAAAAAATGGCCAATAGATATAGAAATAAATGGTTTAATTTTATAGTAAATAATGTTTCTAGACTAACTGTGGTATTCATTTTATTATAAAAAGTATATTTTAGGAGAAAAGTGAGTCTTTGTATGGTGCGCTCAATTGTCCAGTGATATCTTATGTATTTCAGCAAAAAACAACTCAATCTCCCACAAAAACGAATAGAAGTATTTACATAAAATTCTGCAATTAGCATTACCTTATTACACTTAATCTTTATATGGTTTTTCATAAGTTTCCTATGGCCAGAATTTGCACACAGACAAGCTCAAGTGACACAAGTGACTTCAGATTCCCAATTACATTTGAGATGAAAATCCAAAATTTCCTCAATATCTTAAAAAATGGCCAATAGATATAGAAATAAATGGTTTAATTTTATAGTAAATAATGTTTCTAGACTAACTGTGGTATTCATTTTATTATAAAAAGTATATTTTTTAGGAGAAAAGTGAGTCTTTGTATGGTGCGCTCAATTGTCCGAAGTGATATCTTATGTATTTCAGCAAAAAACAACTCAATCTCCCACAAAAACGAATAGAAGTATTTACATAAAATTCTGCAATTAGCATTACCTTATTACACTTAATCTTTATATGGTTTTTCATAAGTTTCCTATGGCCAGAATTTGCACACAGACAAGCTCAAGTGACACAAGTGACTTCAGATTCCCAATTACATTTGAGATGAAAATCAAAATTTCCTCAATATCTTAAAAAATGGCCAATAGATATAGAAATAAATGGTTTAATTTTATAGTAAATAATGTTTCTAGACTAACTGTGGTATTCATTTTATTATAAAAAGTATATTTTAGGAGAAAAGTGAGTCTTTGTATGGTGCGCTCAATTGTCCGAAGTGATATCTTATGTATTTCAGCAAAAAACAACTCAATCTCCCACAAAAACGAATAGAAGTATTTACATAAAATTCTGCAATTAGCATTACCTTATTACACTTAATCTTTATATGGTTTTTCATAAGTTTCCTATGGCCAGAATTTTCACACAGACAAGCTCAAGTGACACAAGTGACTTCAGATTCCCAATTACATTTGAGATGAAAATCCAAAATTTCCTCAATATCTTAAAAAATGGCCAATAGATATAGAAATAAATGGTTTAATTTTATAGTAAATAATGTTTCTAGACTAACTGTGGTATTCATTTTATTATAAAAAGTATATTTTAGGAGAAAAGTGAGTCTTTGTATGGTGCGCTCAACTGTCCGAAGTGATATCTTATGTATTTCAAAAAAAAAAAAAAAAAAACAACTCAATCTCCCACAAAAACGAATAAAAGTATTTTGCGCAAATTCTGCAATTAGCATTACCTTATTACACTTAGTCTCTATATGGTTTTTCATAAGTTTCCTATGGCCAGAATTTGCACACAGACCAAGCTCAAGTTGAGACAAGTTTGACTTCAGATTCCCAATTACATTTGAGATGAAAATCCAAAATTTCCTCAATATCTTAAAAAATGGCCAATAGATATAGAAATAAATGGTTTAATTTTATAGTAAATAATGTTTCTAGACTAACTGTGGTATTCATTTTATTATAAAAAGTATATTTTAGGAGAAAAGTGAGTCTTTGTATGGTGCGCTCAATTGTCGAAGTGATATCTTATGTATTTCAGCAAAAAACAACTCAATCTCCCACAAAAACGAATAGAAGTATTTACATAAAATTCTGCAATTAGCATTACCTTATTACACTTAATCTTTATATGGTTTTTCATAAGTTTCCTATGGCCAGAATTTGCACACAGACAAGCTCAATGTGACACAAGTGACTTCAGATTCTCAATTACATTTGAGATGAAAATCCAAAATTTCCTCAATATCTTAAAAAATGGCCAATAGATATAGAAATAAATGGTTTAATTTTATAGTAAATAATGTTTCTAGACTAACTGTGGTATTCATTTTATTATAAAAAGTATATTTTAGGAGAAAAGTGAGTCTTTGTATGGTGCGCTCAATTGTCCGAAGTGATATCTTATGTATTTCAGCAAAAAACAACTCAATCTCCCACAAAAACGAATAGAAGTATTTACATAAAATTCTGCAATTAGCATTACCTTATTACACTTAATCTTTATATGGTTTTTCATAAGTTTCCTATGGCCAGAATTTGCACACAGACAAGCTCAAGTGACACAAGTGACTTCAGATTCCCAATTACATTTGAGATGAAAATCCAAAATTTCCTCAATATCTTAAAAAATGGCCAATAGATATAGAAATAAATGGTTTAATTTTATAGTAAATAATGTTTCTAGACTAACTGTGGTATTCATTTCATTATAAAAAGTATATTTTAGGAGAAAAGTGAGTCTTTGTATGGTGCGCTCAATTGTCCGAAGTGATAACTTATGTATTTCAGCAAAAAACAACTCAATCTCCCACAAAAACGAATAGAAGTATTTACATAAAATTTTGCAATTAGCATTTACCTTATTACACTTAATCTTTATATGGTTTTTCATAAGTTTCCTATGGCCAGAATTTCCACACAGACAAGCTCAAGTGACACAAGTGACTTCAGATTCCCAATTACATTTGAGATGAAAATCCAAAATTTCCTCAATATCTTAAAAAATGGCCAATAGATATAGAAATAAATGGTTTAATTTTATAGTAAATAATGTTTCTAGACTAACTGTGGTATTCATTTTATTATAAAAAGTATATTTTTAGGAGAAAAGTGAGTCTTTGTATGGTGCGCTCAATTGTCCGAAGTGATATCTTATGTATTTCAGCAAAAAACAACTCAATCTCTCCCACAAAAACGAATAGAAGTATTTACATAAAATTCTGCAATTAGCATTACCTTATTACACTTAATCTTTATATGGTTTTTCATAAGTTTCCTATGGCCAGAATTTGCACACAGACAAGCTCAAGTGACACAAGTGACTTCAGATTCCCAATTACATTTGAGATGAAAATCCAAAATTTCCTCAATATCTTAAAAAATGGCCAATAGATATAGAAATAAATGGTTTAATTTTATAGTAAATAATGTTTCTAGACTAACTGTGGTATTCATTTTATTATAAAAAGTATATTTTAGGAGAAAAGTGAGTCTTTGTGTGGTGCGCTCAATTGTCCGAAGTGATATCTTATGTATTTCAGCAAAAAACAACTCAATCTCCCACAAAAACGAATAGAAGTATTTACATAAAATTCTGCAATTAGCATTACCTTATTACACTTAATCTTTATATGGTTTTTCATAAGTTTCCTATGGCCAGAATTTGCACACAGACAAGCTCAAGTGACACAAGTGACTTCAGATTCCCAATTACATTTGAGATGAAAATCAAAATTTCCTCAATATCTTAAAAAATGGCCAATAGATATAGAAATAAATGGTTTAATTTTATAGTAAATAATGTTTCTAGACTAACTGTGGTATTCATTTTATTATAAAAAGTATATTTTAGGAGAAAAGTGAGTCTTTGTATGGTGCGCTCAATTGTCCAGTGATATCTTATGTATTTCAGCAAAAAACAACTCAATCTCCCACAAAAACGAATAGAAGTATTTACATAAAATTCTGCAATTAGCATTACCTTATTACACTTAATCTTTATATGGTTTTTCATAAGTTTCCTATGGCCAGAATTTGCACACAGACAAGCTCAAGTGACACAAGTGACTTCAGATTCCCAATTACATTTGAGATGAAAATCCAAAATTTCCTCAATATCTTAAAAAATGGCCAATAGATATAGAAATAAATGGTTTAATTTTATAGTAAATAATGTTTCTAGACTAACTGTGGTATTCATTTTATTATAAAAAGTATACTTTTAGGAGAAAAGTGAGTCTTTGTATGGTGCGCTCAATTGTCGAAGTGATATCTTATGTATTTCAGCAAAAAACAACTCAATCTCCCACAAAAACGAATAGAAGTATTTACATAAAATTCTGCAATTAGCATTACCTTATTACACTTAATCTTTATATGGTTTTTCATAAGTTTCCTATGGCCAGAATTTGCACAGACAAGCTCAAGTGACACAAGTGACTTCAGATTCCCAATTACATTTGAGATGAAAATCCAAAATTTCCTCAATATCTTAAAAAATGGCCAATAGATATAGAAATAAATGGTTTAATTTTATAGTAAATAATGTTTCAGACTAACTGTGGTATTCATTTTATTATAAAAAGTATATTTTAGGAGAAAAGTGAGTCTTTGTATGGTGCGCTCAATTGTCCGAAGTGATATCTTATGTATTTCAAAAAAAAAAAAAAAACAACTCAATCTCCCACAAAAACGAATAGAAGTATTTACATAAAATTCTGCAATTAGCATTACCTTATTACACTTAATCTTTATATGGTTTTTCATAAGTTTCCTATGGCCAGAATTTGCACACAGACAAGCTCAAGTGACACAAGTGACTTCAGATTCCCAATTACATTTGAGATGAAAATCCAAAATTTCCTCAATATCTTAAAAAATGGCCAATAGATATAGAAATAAATGGTTTAATTTTATAGTAAATAATGTTTCTAGATTAACTGTGGTATTCATTTTATTATAAAAAGTATATTTTAGGAGAAAAGTGAGTCTTTGTATGGTGCGCTCAATTGTCCGAAGTGACATCTTATGTATTTCAGCAAAAAACAACTCAATCTCCCACAAAAACGAATAGAAGTATTTACATAAAATTCTGCAATTAGCATTACCTTATTACA